>SRHC01002656.1:123810-161341 GCA_004794325.1 Pomacea maculata
AATAATAATAATAATAATAATAATAATAATAATAATAATAATAATAATAGAAAATTACTCATCGAATTAACGAGCTTGAGAAGGGCATTCCCAAATGCCCAACAGCAATAGGTTAGATTATGTTTTGTTTTGTTTTGTTTTTGTTTTTGTTTTTTTGCTACCAAATGCGTAAGACAGTAAATAACATTTTAATTTTGCAGTCTTGTGTTTGAGTGCAAGATCTATGAAGAGAAACAGGCTTGTTTTAGTGTACAAAAATTGTTTTTATAAAGGCAACTTTATCAGAGGAGGCTCAGGAATTTTGGGTACGATGGGTTGAGGCCGCGTTCCCTGACCTCCACTCACGCGCCTACTTCCTGCCTCCTGTCTACCTCAACCGCGTGCCGATGACTAGACAGTCGGTTGCTGGTCAGGATGTTCACCTCTTACAGTCAGAACCTGGAGAGGTTGGTCAAACTAATCAACAGGGTGCTCAGGATCCCACTCATCCGCGTCCTAGCTTTCAAAACAGTGACTTAAGAGATGATGCAGTGTGTCAACGTGTTTTCTTTTGTTTGGAAACAATGAGTAAACAACAAAACGAAGTTTTGGTTGCAATCAGCCAGCTTTCATTCGGACAGTATCTGGGGGAACCTCATTTTGCTGCTGCGGCAGTCTGCCTCCCTCTACCTGCCAACCTTCCGTCATCTCTGCCTCGGCATTGGAAACGAGGAGACTTTGATGTGCTTCTTATTCACCGACAGTACGGTCTTGTCGTCTGTGAGGTGAAGGCTTTTGGTGACAACACACAAACACTGAGTATGTCACAGCAAGAAATAAACAAGAACATCGGAAAGAAACTGAAACAGGCCGTGTCACAGCTGGACAAGGCGGAGGCCATGTTGTCTCACCTGGTGTCCGACATCGCTCCCGGTCTGCGCATCACTAAGACCATCGCTTTCCCTAACCTCACGGCTCATCAACTTCAACAGGCCATCTCCGACGACACCCAGCTAACTCAGGTTTCAGTACCTTTCTCTCC
Source organism: Pomacea maculata (assembly GCA_004794325.1). NCBI lineage: Eukaryota > Metazoa > Mollusca > Gastropoda > Architaenioglossa > Ampullariidae > Pomacea > Pomacea maculata. The sequence continues at coordinate 124,832 of SRHC01002656.1, forward strand.
CCTCCCCTTTTCATACTTACACATTAAACCGTCACAATTTTTTTCATAAATCAAGTAACAGTAAATAATAGTTAATGGACATGCCATGTAAAGCGCTTTACGAATGACGATGCAATGTAGTCCCCGTGGACGGAATATTTTAGACAGATACTTTTTCATAAAAGTCTTAAACTACTATCTTTTAAAAAAAAGTTTAATAACCTATTGTCATACTACGCTGTTTACCTCTGTGTGATTGTTTTGTGCTGATAACTTAAATCTTGCACTCCAATATAGTGCGAGAAAATTTCTCATCAGGCAATATGTTTCTATTTTCAGGACCTGTGTCGGTGTCTGGGAACATCAGACCCCGCCGACATCCCAGGTCTGTGTTTGTGCTGTGATCAGTTGTCTGACCCCAAGACCCCGTGTGACGTCAGTAGTCACGTGCTGAGGGAACTCGGACACTGGTGGCAGCGACGTGTGGCTGGGGCTGGACATGACAGTCACATGACACCTGGGGTGTACAAGACACTGGTAGCCAGGTAAATATTATTGTTGCATGATACCTTGGGTGTATAGGACACTGGTAGCTAGGTGAGAGCCTGATAGATGGTGTGCATTCTGTACTGTGTATATTAGGAGGGACGTGTGGCTTGGAATAGGCTTAACACTCACGTGACCACCCGGGGTGTACAGAAGACTGGTAGCCAGCAGGTACGTCCCTCACAGTGTGTATAAAGTACTGTGTAGGAGGGATGTCTGGCTGGGGATGGGCCTGACAGCCACAATAATACCAAAGACCGAAGAGGACAACTTTGGTTATGCGTGGACAAACGACTTGTGGTCATGTGAGTACTCAAGAGGGACGGCGCAGTGCTTGATGAGCTCTACAAATTACTATATGCAACATATAGAGTTTACTGCTATTTCCAAGTATACTTATAAGACAAAAGGTATATCTAAAAGAAGCTGATATTGGTTTGACATCTTAAATCTGAGCTGGGAAAGTGTTCGAGAATCTGCTCTAGGTTTTTAGTTAAACAGAACATACTTTTATTATAAATATAATGATACATTTTTTTGTGATTAAAAACTGCTCAAAGATTGTGAGGACAAAAATTAAGAACCTTAATTGAATCAGAGGTAAACCAGACTAGATACACTGGCTTCAAGAAAAAGCATTCATTTTAAGTACAAAAAAGCAAGACTTCATTTATATATCAAAGAAAGAAAAGATAGTAAAACAGGGTATGGAGGTAAAATAAAACGAAAGATAAACGTGAAAAGGAATTAGAACTATTTTTTATTCCTCACATTCTGTCACGTTGATGTACTGATACATTTCTCTCGAAAAGGTTGGAGAAACGTTTTATGTAAAACTTATTAAAGTCCATTTCATGGACGATAGTTTTTTCAAAGATAATTTAGCATATTCTTTCCCTATAATTTATAATATCCTTTTCTCCAGACTAACAGTGGTAAGAAGTCCTTTTTTCTGATTTAGACTTTAAACGTGGATGCCATTAAGTGTCGCTCGAACTTAACGAATATTTTTCAAATCGTTTGTTCAAAGTAAAGTAAATTAGAAATTTATTACTATTCAAAGAATGAAAAGTTTAATAAATTACAATCCACTTGTACTTTTGATTGTCATATTTGGAAAGCAGTCAAATAATCTGAAAATAATTTTATTGTGGTAGATTCTGCGGTCCGGCGACATCAGTGACTGTGCCATGCACATGTCCTCCACGTGTGAGTGTCAAGACCCTGGGTCAGGCCGTGTGGTGGACAGGAGAGTGCTATACTGCTGTAATCACACTCTTCCCGGAGCAAGTTCACCTGCTACACACGGCGCCTCCCACACTCTTTGTCACCGGACCGCCCGGTACAGGTAAAACTGTGGTGCTGCTGCTGATGGCCATACAGTGGCTGCGGTGTGGTCACCACGTCTACGTTGTCAGTACGTGGTGGGGGAGTTGTGTAGCGAGCAAAATGTTGTATCACCTGTTGCTGCAGACAGTAAAGACACAACAGTCAGCAGGTGTATCACCCGGTCAGCCTCACCTCCTGTTGTATGAGCTTGATGATGATAAAGACGTGGAGAAGGCCGTCAACGACTTGTCACAGGCGGCGAGCGGAGGGTCGTTGTACGTCATCGCTGATGAAGTGGGGCCTGACGGAGGGTAGGTAGCGTAGCCCGCGATGCTGAGATAAACAAGAAGATGAAGGTAGCTTTTGGGTCACATTCGCCCTTAGGAGGCGTAGTTATGAAACGATGGAAAGTCGATGTTGTTGGGCAGAATAGGAAAATTTGTGCAAGAGTTTTTAAGCGGGTAGGTATGAAACGGCAGGAAATGGTAATGTGTGCCTGTGTCTGTGTGAATGGGTGTGTGTGTGTGTGTGCATGTACTTCAATTAGAGTCAAATTCTGCTTTAAATCCACGATGCTGACTAATCGCATAATGAAAATGAAATAATGTAAGACGTAAGATTATTTTGAAGTCCTTTACAGAGTACAAGCATATAAATTAGTCACACATATATCTCCATTCAAACGCTTGTCTGTGACAGGTCACATTTCCAGATTTTCTGTGACAAGCTTCTGACACACGTTCCTTGTTTGAATCTCTGGGCGGCAAGTTGTTACCATGGAGACGCACCCGCCGGCTGGCAAGTTGAATTTTTAACCAGACCCCTCCGCTCTCCACCCGCCGTCGTCAGGGAAGTCGAGCAGGACAAGATTATCACTGAATACCGTCGTGTCCACCCGTATAGGGAACGCAGAGTCTCCGACCACACAAATGGCCCCCCAATTAAACAAGTTTATCACCAAGGTCAGGGTCACTCAGGTCGCTGGCCAGTTGGCTGCGTCACGTGCGGGGGTCAGGTGGCCAGCTTCCTACACAGTCTCCGAGTTGGTGCTACAGGTAGGTGTGAGGATTATATAGTGTATCGCCTGTTGAAATGTAAACAGTGTGGTAAATAATAAGCAGCTGACAAACAGCCCGTTAGTAAATTGTGTAATATTACCTCATCCTGTTCTGAATTTATTTTTATATCAGTGTCAGCGTGTACGCTGTTTCACCAGCATGTGAATTACAAAAGAAACTATGATTATCAACAGAGAATCTCATGACAACATCGACGACTGCCACCTCCACCAGCTGCGTTACAACATCACCCTATCTACAGTGGCGAGATGTGCTGGTGTTGCACTGGAATGAAGTTAGCGACGATTCGGGTGCGATAAAGGGATTGAAAGAAGCGGGTATCCCAATGCGAATGATGAAGGATGAGGACATGGAGGACGTGGCTACGGCCCGCAGTGACGTGGTGTGGGTGGCGAGAGGACAAAATGTTCATGGTTTGGAGAGAAAAATCGTTGTTTGTCTGGAGGATGATGATGATGATGTTAATGCTAATGTCCGACTTCACTTGATGTCCCGGTGTACTTCACAACTTGTTATTGTTTCCCACACCTGTCACCTGTGGTAATTGCATGTCTTTCTCTCTAACTTTAAAGTATTTTCAGGTTTTTTCTTAGATCTTATAATCAAATAATTCCCTTTGTATATTTACTTTAGTGTACAAGGTATAAGATTGTAATTATATGTTTATTGGGAGCGTGTGTATGTCTGAGTGTGAAGGCGTGATTTTTTCAGACATATGAAGTGCTAACTAAGCTTGTTAACTAACAATGTAAGTTATTAAAGGGAAACCTGCTTTAGAATCTGTGTAATCTTGTTTTTGAATCGTTCTCATTGTGAAAGTTTCTGATTTAATGATAAGTCCTGAACACATGAGTAGTGATGTACATTTAAGCTCAATGATTATTACATTTTAGGAACTGTATTTTTCTGTCCAGTGTTTTTATCTGTGTGTTCTTCGTGTATTAATGAGTCAGATCTTGTTAAACATCGAAAAAGAGGCGGCAGTTAAAGAAAACACAAAAAAATACAGTTTTCATCTCTATCAACTTTGTATTGATGAGAGAATTCTTAGTGTATTATGTTTATTTTGTGGGAGTCTGGAGTTTAATCTTACAAGGAAATCACGATGTATCTTATCATTTATGTTTGCTGTATTGCCTGCAGAACTGAAAAACCTGTTAACCCTGGCATTACGTATTGTTAACTGTAACATTATTTATTGTAAACCCTGACTTGTTAAAGATTTTGTATTTTTAACCCTGTTTGTTAACATCATCTTCAAGACAAACAAACTTTATTGAGATGCAGTTGAACATGTCTGTGTAGAGCTGTAAAATAAGACCAGTCTAAAACTTCGTTAATCCCATTCTGGTTATTCCATCCGATGGACGAGTTGTGTTGATGTTGACATCTTCAGTTGCCTTCTCAATTCGCCGTTCAAAACACAGCTACCAAGCACATAATGCAAAGGAAGCAGACACTTATACATCTTCCTACGCACACACTATCGGGTCAACATCCCCACTGACTATGACGCTACCACAGATAGAATGTGACGCACTGTGGAAAGCGAAACCGGAAAAGGACAAGCAATAACTAGTCTAGCGCATGCGCGTCGCAAGTGATCTGTTCCAGCGCGAGAGATGGCAGTCCTTCTTCCTTTAGTGTGAGCAGACGTGGGACTGGAATTGTGTTAACAACTGTAATACGCGATAATTATGGGTGATGCTTGTGTTTATGGGTTACTTTGATGATGGCTAAATGTTCCTAAAATTTAATGAACTTCTCCAAGGTTCGATCTATGTTAACGTGTTTACGACTTTTAGTCTTGTACTTACTGTTGTGAATCATGGTCGTGAAGATTTAACGTTCTTATTTATTAGATAAATTATTATTCTATGTTAACTAGGTGATATTTGCCATTGACATGCTCTTTTTTAAAATATTTTTTTCAATTATCTAAAACTGGACCTACAACCATCAATAGTAATTTATCTACTTGTTTTGACACTTAAAGTGCATACTCTTAGAATATGGCTATAGGTAAACCTAAAGGTCATCTTCTAACATTTTTACGTCGTTGGAGGGGGAGGTGTTCGTCACTGTTCATGGTGCCAGCTTTAAATGAGGGCGGTGCCCATCTCCTCTCCCTTGTTGCTTTACCTTCCCCATTCCTGTCTGCTGGATTGACTGGGGGAAGATTGTTGCGATAATCGGGCACTGAACCTGCACACTCTCTGTTAGGAATGCCAGCACTCTAGCCACTCGGCAATCCCCTTCTCTTTTGTTTAGTTTCAGATTGTATATCATGGTGCGACATTTTATCTACTGATCCGTGTCTCTGATGGAAATAACAATTGGACATGGAAAAAAGTCTTGAAATCCAGAAACCATTTCCATTTACAGTTAGCCACCAACAACAGCAATCAAACAAACATAATTCACACACAGTCATATAAGCTCTTGCAGGCACGCAGTTGTGTATGTGTCTGTATATTTTTTATTTGTCACTTTCTCTTTTGTCCCTTCTGTACAGATAGCTAATAGATTAACAAATATGGTGGATATCCACAATATACCCATATGTCCTTTCTTAATTTTTACCCTTGCTCTTTCAAACACATTTGAAAGTTGTAAACAAAAGTGTAGGCGTGATTTTAAATTAAACTATATGACAGGATCATTCAGTATTTCCATTTCTATGACAATGCATGTGGATTACAATTTATTGGGGAAAGAAAATAAAGGTAATTTCTATAACCAAATCTCTATTTCTCTCTCTCTCTCACACACACACACACACACAAGTCTGTGCACAATTCTGTGTGTCAGTCTGTGCAAGACAAGACTGCAGTGGGAATGGATCTGCTGCGAGAAATGTTACCGAAACAGGAAAGTCTCTAAAATTACTTAATGAACTGAAAATGGCAGTGAGTTTGACAGTGTGGTCAAGCCTAAGTGAAGGACTGCTCGCCCAATATTTTGATGTCAATTTTAATACTTAGCGAGGCGTGCACTTAGGTATTTTCCTTCTTGTGAAAGTTGTCTACAATGTTATTCATTTCTGGAAATCTTAAGTAGTTTTAGCCAATATTTACAGTTACACTCTATGTTCACAAAAAATATGTATACCGTAACATAGTTTTTTTAATGATATATATATTTTGCGAGTCAAGCAGCATCCAAATTCAGTAATCAAGCGACTTAACTGAGAGGACTCAGTGGAGTACAATTACTTTTGTCTTTTGATAGGGTCTGCTTTATATAAGTGATTTTAGTCAGGAACAGAGAAACTTAGCATCAGTCAACTAGCAAGGGACGAGTGTATTGCATAACGGGTGTCACAACTGTGAACAGCATTGTGCACTGTGAGCATTTTATTGCGTACTTTGAAAGTTCTATTTCATATTGTGAATAGTTTATTGTATGTTATAAACAGTTTATCATGTAATGTGAACAGTTGTATTGTGTACATACTGTCTCTTCTGGATCCTCTAACAAGTACCTTTACACCAACGCTACGTTTAAAAGCCTCTTCTGAACCAAAGAGCTTCAAAAGGCTCTAATCATTACATCATATTGCATTTCTCTGTGGCTTTGTCCACCCAGAATTCCACCTGGTCACTGCTGGCCTCTCCATAGCGACACCAGGTGGCGAAGTGCTCGCAGTTCTTCATGAGGATGTTGTAGCCCTCCTCACCGAGCTTGGACAAGGCCCGTTGCACGATCTGGCGACGAGGCAGTGGTCTGGAATAAAATTACTATAATTTGAACAGTATCTAAAGTAATCATACTATGATTTTTAAAATTATAAATGAAAGACGGCAGGTCTTTTGCAATCTCCAAAACTCACTGTTTTTTCTCGTCCAAAATGTTGCTGCGTTGTGCCTTGTCCGTCCCAGCAACATGGTAGAAGCTGTCAATGCGGACAATGGCCTTGTTGAAGCACTGACCGCTGAAGCTGGTTAAGTAAGTTGGGTTCAGCTGTGCATTCAGCCCGTCGTTGTCGTCTCCTGCCAGATGAATCACATCTTTGCCACCTGCAAATAAAGGTATGTTCACGGACGTGTAAAGGTGGATTGCTGTCTGTCTGCCAAGACCAAAGCTTAGCCTCTTGCGAAGTTCTCCGCTGTTAGTCTCGGCGAGCCTAAAAAAAGAATGTGACTAAACCGGAAGCTTTGTCGTCTAATGCCTCGTTTTAGGAGTTAACTGGAAAAAATCAGGGCGATGCCATGACATTATTCGTCGGTAATAAGGCTAAGCTCAGAACCCAGGTTTATGTACATCGTCAACGTTTAGCGATGTAAGTAAGCAATTTAGCTTCTATAGCCTGGACTTAATTTAAACCTATGAAAATCGAGGTAAAATATCCACCTCCCCCTGTTCATTAGCGACACCCAGCTTCACACCCTACCCCTACACCTACCCCTAACCCCACTCTGGTCCAATCGCTCAGTTGAACTGTTCACTGTGAGTATACTCGATAAGTCTCTTCTAACACCTGGTTTCCGGAGGTTAACGTGACATTAGACAAGTCTACCACTCACCCAGGTAGACAGCCCAGTGAGAGTAATTTCCACGTGGAAACTCTACCAGGTCTCCCACGTCTAGACTTGCCAGCACCTCCCTGTTGTGTCTAGTAACCTCTGTGCTCGCCATGTCTCTGGTGTTACAACACCCTGTGATCACGTCTCGGTTGACTGCACCTGTACAAAGCAAACACGAGTACAACAACCACCTAGCCTGCACAAACCTGAATACAAATATTGTACATAGGTTGGGACAGAAGTACATAGTCTTCGAACACCGAGAAAAGCTGACAATCAATCGTCTTTATAAATTTTGTAATTAAACATTTTCTCTCACAAAGCTAGTAACATATTTCGCACAACAAACGACACAAGTGCGAGACAAAACTGCTTTAAGGTTAGCACAATGTATAATGTGAACAAATAGTAAATAAACACACAGTACGCCTTGTACACACCAGACCACTATGATACAGTACATATAAACATACACAGTACACCTTGTACACACTAGTTTACTCATCAGAATCTCCTGACCTGGACTGTAGGTCATAAAGCCATCTATCGTCGCTTTCAGTTATTTCTAAACTTCATAATGAAGTGTTGTTACTAGGTTTACTGTCCTGTCATCTGCCTCGTTCTGAGCCCGCACATCGTGTCATACATTCTTGTTTCTTTGATACAGCCGCTTACACGTTTACACGAGTGAAGGAGACGTGGAGCCAAGAAATCTTGATTATTTGCAGGCAACGGATCTGTCTCGAATGGACTTTCAAATTAGTCGCTTTAATAAGCTCCCAGTTGGATGGTTTTCATTACTCCATATTAGAGTGATGATGATATTTTTAAACTTGCTAGGGACTGGCTAAATGTCCGCTTGCTTTTGTTTGACTAGCGCAATAAACGCTGGCTGTAAACATGTTTTGTCTGCTTCCCCTCCTTTGTTTTCTCTGTGTGTATATCTATTTAGATTCATTTGTTTAAAGAAAAACCAGCCAAACTTCCAACCTTTGCAGTCCAGCAGTCACTACATACACCTGACAACACCAGGAATGTGATCACGTGATCGTTTGTCACCATTTGTCAGGACCCGCCCTGTGACAGGTAGTCTGTAGCTACTGCAGCACACATGACATTCATCTAACCAAGCAAAGTACTTGTAAAACCGTGAATTTCCCACAGACACGCCAGTTATGTGATTTTATTTTTTTAGTGAAGCCTGCCAATACACAATAGTAAGAACAGGTAATAAAAGAAGAAAGAAAATAACAAAATGTCATTACATTGCAGGCTAAAGCTCGGTAAATAATAGTCACGGTTGAGTAATTCAATGCCACACCTGCTTTTCTGGAAAATGAAACAGAAATTCAATGAGAGGGCATGTGTGTGGATGAGTGTCGGGGCATGTGTCAAATGAGTTCAGTGAAGCTTTTGAGAATTATTTTCTGTCGTTTAAGATAAAGTAGTGTAAGCAGATTTCAGTCACAAACATTGACAATATTTCTCAGATTGCATTAAGTTTAAAAATGGAGTACGATTCTCGATGAAACTTTGTCCCTATACCCTGATCATTGCCATCTCAGACATTTGTCAGATTTTATATACTCATATATTCTACATTCTCCTCCTTTCTTCTTCTGTTAGAGAGTTATGTGAGCGACTAGGTTTGTACACAATGTGAATCATTATGTTACTAGTTATATCCACCCATCAAAGAATGAAGACTTTTTTGTGTTTAAATGTTATTTTTAATGTTTTTAACTTGTATATGACATGCCCGCGTGTGTGAGCGGGGCAGATGGAGAGAGAGGGGAGAAATCAAAGTCATTATCATTAACTAACAGCCTCAAAAATGAAATGTGTACAAATCGAATTACTCCTTCGATCTACACCTTCAGGCCTAAGCCAGCAGTCACAGGTGTATAGCTCTAGTAACCTAGCAACCAAACAAACATCCTGTACGAATAGTCACACGTATTAGAACGTATTAATTAGACCCTTTTTATGTTAATTTTCATTTTTATCCGACCTGGTTACAGAATTCTCAACTTAAGTAACAAGCGCAGATACGAACCGTAGACAAACCTTCGTTGAAATCATTGTTTTATGCTTTGGAGATTTCCGATAAAGTGTATTTTGTTGACAAACAGGTTTTCACCTCAATGTTCCGCCATCTTTTCATATTTATTTTTTACCGGACCAGCAAAGGTGAGTCAAGTAATCCACTGTCGAAGTTAGTAAATAATGTCAAGGTTTTACCATCCAAACCATTTACTTCAACAACGGTGAATACTTAGTGTTTATTGTTGTAGTCTCAGTGACGAATACTTGAACGCACCGAAGGAATTTCTACAGGTAAAGGGGGTTAGTAAACATACCCAAGGCCTGAGACGACTAGGAGAACCAGGAGATCGACAAAAGCATGTTAAACGTTACCTTAGATCAGACCTGGGCAAGGGGCGGCCCGCGGGCCGCATACTGCCCGCCTCCTGTCTCTGACTGGCCCGCCAGCTGGCCCACCCGCCAGTATATATATATATATAGTATATATACAGTATTGGGTAAAACTGAGTTAACTATATTAGTCCGGCCCTCTAAAACCATCCCAATTTCTCATACGGCCCCTTGGGAAAATGAATTGCCCACCCCTGATCTAAAATCATTGAGTGTGAAGGATACCTTAGAAAAAGGTTACCTGCACTAGCGTTTGTGTGTGTGTCAATATGCCTGTATTTATTTGTATTTCCTTCCCTAAAGTAAACAGTCATGCCTTTCATAAAATTCCATTGATAAGGAATCAAAAATTACAAAGTCTTATATATATATTGATATATAACCCTAACCCTGATATCAAGATTTCAAACATACATAACACCAAGTGACTATTTATAGCTAATATTTTATCATGGTGTAAGAATAACAATTTTATCATTCATCGCACCTACAAAAAATATTAATCTGATTATATATATATTTAAAAGGTGATACGTACAAAGGTTGAGTGGAACATCTTCCTATTAACAATATCCCAAGGGCAATAATTTAGTGAAAATGAACTGCAATGACCTAAAAAAAAAACAATATTATGTTTTACCACCCAATGCATTTCCTTAAAAAAAGGCAGTTAGATAATGTTTCTTTTTTTTAAATCAGTTTAAATTACTTGATTGCAGCGATATCATCACCAACGACAAGAAGGGTCGTAGAAGAAATGACAGGACATGATTGCTCTTGTTTGAGGTAATGAGAATTAATGAGTAGTGTAGGAGGGTATAAAAATAGGTACAATCACCCCTTCTTTCTTTTAGTATTATTAAATCGGGCACACACATATATCCCTTATCTATCACTACTTTCTCTCTCTCTCTCTCACACACACACACCCACACTTTCTCGCTAAACACACACACTGACACACCATAGAATCTTTGACCTCCTCTAGTCATTGTCACCTGTCATTAGCAGCCAGTCTTAATTGTAAGACATAGGCATTATTAATGCCGCGCACCGGCGTACGCCGCATTGTTGTAACCACAGTAGAAGTCCGAGGTTGTAACTCCGTGCGTGAATCAATGAATCTATAAGGGAGACAACTCTGAAACCTTTAAGAATCGTTCCACTATGGATTACTTCCCTTTAACAACTAACAAAGTCAATTAATCAGGTATTTCGTTATGTATGAAAGTAGGTGAATGTTTAGTTGATCAAACGCCATGTCAAGGTAGGTTGCCGGTTACTCAATTCACAATGGATTTATACTCAAACAACAGAAAACGAGAATAAATCAGTAATATTTCAATTTTAATGTATATTCTAATAAAATGTATACTTGTTTGGTAAATCTTTCATTTCATTTTATTACAAGAAAACAAAACATATTAATATTATACGCTAAGTAGTTTTATTTCATTCATCGTTCTTTGTGTCAGGTAAAAACATCTCGCTCAAAACCTTTGACTCAAATGACTTTATTTCAGTTACTTCTTTTTCAGGACCTGTGTCGGTGTCTGGGTACAACAGACCCCGCCGATATTACTGGTCAGTGTCTGTGCTGTGATCAGCTGTCTGACCCCAAGACCCCGTGTGACGTCAGTAGTCACGTGCTGACGGAACTCGGACACTGGTGGCAGCGACTTGTGGCTGAGGCTGGGGCTGACAGTTATCACCTGACTTTAGACGTTTATAAAACTCTGGTAGCAAGGTGAGTCATTTTTGTGACTGCTAGAAAAATTAGATATTCTTATAGTGAATAATGGAAATCATTGTCTGCTAAACTATAGTCTCGCTTCCATAAGAGCTTGCAAGATAAAAGGTCAGTCACCCAAAGATCTGGATTATGTTTTTGGAGCCATTTGCCTAATTGATGTGCAGCGTCCTTATCTCTTTCTGTGTTTGTATTTCAGCTTCAGTGTACCATGGAATGGCTTAAACAGCTATAACAGTGAAAGCAACTGTAGACTACAGGACCGGGTCATGCTAGGTGACAGTGGCTGCATGATAGGAGAGCGATTGTTGACACCATTTCAACATCCTGCCCCCTTGCAGGAAAGGAAATACAACACAGCACATAGCTGTACATGCAACTGGTATGTGAGTTTGCATCAAAGTTGTCACCAAATGTTCATGTTGGTCACGTTAACTATACCTATGTATAGTAAAGTCAGACTTGAACACATTTAAATATTTTTCCCAGCATGTGTATACATTGAATAGTTTTATATGGAAATAATACTTGTTTGATTGAAACCTGTTTACATGTAATGTGTATACTATTTGTAAATGACAATGCCAATATGCTCAGCTAGTAGTTCATTTAAATCACAGTGAATGTAGTTACTGTATTGTGGTATAGCATTACATTCCAGCAGTCAGTATAAATTTCTACAGATGGTGATGATGTTTGTATTTCAGGCATAGCTAAAAAGAGAGGGCATTATCTCTTGGGTCTGAAGATGGAACTAGATCAGCCATGTGAAGTGACTGTGTTCTCAATCGGGGAGAGCCAGACAATGATGGCGACAATAATGATGTTGGACATAACAATGATTTAAAAAATGAAAATCACTACAATAAAATCAATGACACTGTTTCAGTACATGATTCTCCCACAGAAAGAGTGCATGTTGCAGCTGGCCAAGCTGTCAGGAACCAATCTGTTTATAGACTTTTCTTGTAAATATGTTAAACCAGAATTTTATACATTTCTGAACAGTTCATAGTGTCAGAACTATTTTGATAAGTTAGAACATCAACAATAGACATAGTCAACATGCAGTTTAGATGTAGGCCCAACATGTGTTGCAACAGGTCAAGCTGCTAGTATCCAGTTTTTAAGTAGATTTTTCTTGTGAATATATCATAATTTTATACTTTTCTGTAGAGTTCACAATATCAGAGCTACTTGACTGTAGAAATAGTTAAATTTTCATTATTATGAAACTTAGTAGCCGTTCATTCATACAGATCTCTTTAGAAAGTAGCAAATGCTTTTTAACTTCAATAAATGAAAGATGCAGTTCTTCTTTGACAGGACTTTTTAAAAAAATGTATGAGGTTTCCATTATGAAATTTGTATTCATATATTACAAGAGAAAATTTCGGCATAGGCTTGCAGACAGTAGTAAATGTCGTCAACTTTATGCTTTAGTTCTTCTAGTCTCCTCTTGAGCTCCAGCATTTTCTTCTCTCAGCTCCACGTTTTCTTCTTTGAGGATCTTCATTTCGATCATAATATCTTTCACTTATCTTCAAGGGTTGCAATGCAAGAGCTAACAGAGTTTACGTTTTCATAGATATTGTCGATCTTGGTGTTCATTTAAGATTATAGGTCTTTTAAGAAACCTATAACATCAGAAAATAGGTTCGAAGCTGCCGTAAATTATCTTGTCTGGTGAGGATCTGGCAACGCTTTCTTTGGCAGCACTGGCATTACTTCTCAACCATGGCAAAATATATAGTTTACATGCTTTTAGCTTGGGAGGCCTTGGGTTTCTCTCGAAATCCCCAGCTCATATCCCACCTACCCAGAAAGTCCTCAAAGCAGAAGACATAAATGGTCACTGTTACTAACAGACGGCTGGTGCGCCCTGTCACTCGCAATTTTCTAAAGTACAGGGCGGCCGTTGACATCACCCGCTTGTCCATAAAATAGCCCAAATCGACAAAAACTGTCCACATTTTGGTCTGAAATTTAACCGAAGACATGGCAATCTTCACATCCATTAACCTTCAATAATTCAATCTATAACAAAGGAAAGGTAGCTCAAAATTTCAAATATTCCGACAGGCGTGAAATCGTGACCACCCTGAACCGTGAAAACAGCTGTGTGAAGCCCTATTCTTCTTCGCTTTTATTAATAAACTATCTTTAGAAATTATGAAAAATGGAAAACATAGGCAACCTTTTCATATGATTTTATGGAAATATTTGCAGATGATATGGTATTGATGTCACAAACTGTAATCGTACTATAGCACCAACCATTTACATTACATAGAGCATCAGTAAGACTTAGTCTCAATGTTAATCTAAAGAAGAGTAATATTATTATTTTTAATTTAAAAAAAGGGGCTCCTTACCAGTGAATAAAAGATGGCTATATGGGGGCATACAAAAGAATGTGGTTAATACATATAAGCAAACAGATAAGTATTTTGCTTTTATCTGTCTCTACAAAGAGAAAATTGCCATGATCAAGAAAGCAGTATTTTGCATTATTATTTACATTATACAAGATAGGGAATCATTCTGTGAACGTAGTTACCAGGTTACCTGATATGTAAGTCAGACCAATGTTTTAATGGGTGTCTGAGATCAGGCTACTTGTATTTAGGTGTGGCTTTAGACCATTTTGTTAAATAGAGGAGTGGAAGCAGTAAACTATTTTATTAAATGTTTTTAAACAACGAATAGTTCATTGTCACTGACAAGAATGGAATTATATAATAGTGACAGATTTAGTTTTTATATCAGTTAAATCTCTGACACACATGGAAAATATTAAGATACTCACTAGAAATGCATTAGTGCAGGGATGCACAACCTACGGCCCGCGGGCCATATCCGGCCCGCGACGCGGTGCCATCCGGCCCGCGAAACTTCTGCCCACAGTGCAAGAAATCGGCATGTTAGTAATAAAAGAAGACCTTAAAAAAACAAACAAAAAAAAAGGAATAAGAAGTATTTATCCCCACGTAGCGGCGTTTCCCAATCTTTTTTTTTCGATGGACGAACATTTCGATTCAGTGCTCCGACTTGATGTCTCTACGATGCAGCCGGACATTCAGAAGTTGGTTTCGGGTAAACAACTTCAAATATCCCACTAATTACTACATAATTAATGGTAAGTACAACTTTTTTCTAATAAAAAATGGTATCTGCTCTATTTTTTTTTTTTCCTTTTTGTATTTTTGCGGTGAAGTGGCCCGCGACACGGCTGTCCGAAATGTTTTGGCCCGCAGGCCGAAAAAGGTTGGGCATCACTGCATTAGTGTGACTTCGATTTGGATTTTCAGACCTTAAGTCACATGCTTTAAGATAATCTGTCAATAATATAAGTAAGATGTTCTCTATGTGTCAATCAATGAAGAGGATGAGTTCCACTTTATCTTATGCTGCCATATCTCATAGATCTAAGAAAAAGTTTTATTTCGAAAATGGTTTTTTGCCAACCTAAAATAATACTATCTAACCTTAGCAACTTTTCATATTTAGCGACAAAGAAAAGAAATGCTACTTTAAAGAGATTTTTTATCTATTGTGTATATAATTCCCCTGTAATGTTTTATTCAAACCCAAAGACCTAACACAATAGACCATTAGTATTTGTGTTCGTGTCGGTATTCGTAACAAGAGCGGTTGTAACTTGACCACAGAATTGTTAGTGGTTTAAATAACTTGAACTACAAGCAAAAAATACTAGCTAAACAACAGAGACTTTGTCACCTGGACCTGGCTAAACAATTCAGACTAAATCATGAGTAGCTGCGTTTTCGGTTTCATGCTGTTTATTGTTTATTATTTTTGTGATAAAATATTACAAATAAATCACTGTTTCTCATGCACTTATTTTAACTTTTATAAAATTATCAAATTGTAATAACCACTATTACAATAGAATGAAGATTACAAAATACAAATATATTTGTTTGCTAAAGTAAAGTATATATCTATAACTAATATAATTACATTTAGATGTGTTTGGTTTCCTATTTTTTATACTTTTGTTTACAACAGACGAAAAAAAGTCGTCGAAGAATGTTAAAGCGTAAAAGCAAAGAAATTATCTAAATATAATAACAAATTAATACCTAATTGATCACAGTGGGTTTTGTTTGTTTTTTTTTTTTTTGTCATTTTGGTTACTTTTGATGCTACTGATGATTAAAAGTTACAAAAAACTCAGTATCTATATTTTAAACCTACTCCTTCGATCTCTACACACTAGATTTCGTTGCTTTCTGTGCTATCATCATTGCCACATGCCAGTAACTCATAATAAAGTTATGTAAACTCAAATCAGTAATCATCTAATTTCAGAATTCTGTTCTCATGTGATGAGCGAGTTTCTCTCTCTATTTCTGGTCACTGCATTTGTGATGTTTTGTTGTAGTTCCGATTCTTTACTCCCCCTTAGCTGCTTCTTCTCAACTGCAGGAAAGATAAAAAAAAAACAAAACAAACAAAAAAACAAAAAAACAAAAACGGTTTCAAACAGTTTGTAACGTATAAATTATACACATTTGATTTGTTTCTTCAGAAGGACAATTAACGTAAAAACCAATGCAGCATAATGTAAGTCTAATGTGAAAACATTAACTCCCTTGATTTGATATTGTGCATCTTTTGATCGCAGGATTTATTAGTCATTTACACTAGATGTATGCACATCTGTCAAACCTCTGTCTGTGTATACACGTCTGTTTTGAATGTCTTTGGTGTCTTTCTGTCTGTCAGTCGAACAACATCACAAGCTGGTCAGGTATACGTTTGACGTTTGACGTTCAATCTCTTTACACATCTGTCAGTTGCCCCATCTCTCTGTTTTAATTACATGTCTATTTGCTTGACTTTTTTTTACTAACGAGTAATTTCCACTTACACTCTTGATTCTTGCTCTTGTTCTATCCTGCAACAGAAAATATAAAAATTCACACCTCCTTTCAAAACATAGTTGTAATAATATGTAAAAAGAATTCTTAAGAAGAGAGAAGAACAGGCAACGTTGAGAACGTCTTAATAGGTACATAAATGTAAGCAAAACAGCTTCGATGATACATTAATGATACAATATAATGAATGTGAAAATACAATAAAATCTATTTTTTTATTTCTGCCTTCAAGAGACATGGATTTAATTAAAAGCTCTAACAAGAAATAAACTACAAAGATGAAAGCAACTACAGTCACCACACAACTACACTCACACAGTCACACCCACCGTCACTAGTGTCACGTGCTATGACTACAAAAACTGAGGTTGACTTGTTAATCTTTTTTTCTGAAAAAAAGTGCCTTATTGGTACAGGGGGCGCTTATGTTGCTACTTTTCCACTATATCATGTATTCTGTATTCAGCAGTTTTCCTAGAGAGGTGTGTCAGAAATGTCTTACATGTACTGAAAATAAAGTCGCCAGTGAAATACATTTTTTTCCAAGACAAGGTATTCTTTCTGTTACTTTGCTACATAGAAGTATTAGTTCTCCAATATTTCTTTTTCTTATGTTTGTAAGCATGTCTGCCCGCCGTCATAACATGTCATTAACTGTTCCAGATATACAGTAAGTATTTACTTACCCTTCTTCCACCACTTCACTGCGGGAGAAAAATTAATGCCATGTTAAGACGACCACAGCGAAGACGATGACGATGACAAAGACAACAATAATAATAATGATGATGATGATGATGATGATGATGATGATGATGATGATGATGATGATGATGGGATCTTATAACACTTACGATCACGACCAAGATAGATCACTCTTTCATTGCAGATTAATAATGATAAATGAAACATAACATCCAGGGGACAGTGAGGTACGTATAGAAACAATGAACAACATAAAGACGAGGCACAAGATAACAGCGAGTAAGCAGTGAGGTACTACAGACACACTGAACAACATCAAGATCAGGTACAAGAGTAGAAGGTAAAGCGGCGGATGAATTTATGAAGGGATGTAGATACTATAAACAGTGTAAGATGGAGTCGTTACATGATGTTTAGCATGACAGAGAGTGTTGCTAGGGAGTTAAGATAGTAATTCAGGGTTAGTACTTTGTGAACAGATATGTGAATGTAGCCTTGTAGTCCGACTGGCCAATGTGATGAGGAAGAGAGTTCCACTGCTTAGCAGCACAGAGGGAGGACGTCCGTTGTCATGTGACTGTCTTTGTGGGAAGGAGGATAGAATGAGGAGTCTAATGAGGAGCCAAGGTTTGGAGGAGGATGTGGACAGACAAGTTTTCAGTAAAGTAGTGGGGGAGGAGCCTCCAAAGAATCCATAGCATAGAGTAGAGAGCTTGTAGTCTATTGTAGCTTTAACTGGTAGCCAGTGAAGAAGTAGTGTGACATGTTCACATTTGCAAGTACTGAAAACGAGACGAGCAGCTGAGTTCTGGACTTTGTGACGTTTATCAATGAGGTTCTGTGGACAGCCAGCGTTGGCATTGCAGTAGTCTAGTTTAGACAGAACAAATGTGCAGATGAGAATTTTGGCGGATGAGATAGAGTATGGCGAATGGAGCTGATCTTCTAGTAGTCAGAAAAACAAATTTGAGAAACATGTTCATCAAGAGACATGTCAGCAGACATGATGTAACCTACGTCAGGTGCTGAAGTAACAAAAAGAAACATCGGCATTTCCTACTCAAACAGAGACAAGCAGGGAAGGGTAAAGTCTTGCCCTCTTCGTTTACAAAATCAAAGCTTCTGTTTTTTCGTCATTTAGCTTTACATTGTTGTAGGTCATCCATATTCTATTATCGGAAATACGATCCTTGATGCTGTGAAAATCAGTGTGTGCCTTAGAAGGAGAACAGGTGGTAGACAGCTGAGTGTCGTCAACAAAGGACAGACCTGATACAGAATGAGATTAGAATAATAAGCGACTTCATGTACAAGATAAAGAGGTAGGGATCAAGTACAGAACCTCGGGTGGCCTCTGAGTGTATACAGACTGGTGGAGACACTTAGCCCTCCACTATCACTGACTGAGTCGTAGCTGAGAGATATGACAAACATTGGAGTGTGGAACCTGAGATGCCATAGAGAGTACTGAGTCTATGAATGAGAGTAGAGAGTCTATAGTATCAAAGGCAGCAGACAGGTTCACACGGTGAGAAATGAGATGTCATCTTTGTCCAGAGCTGACAAAATATCGTTTGTCACCGTAAACAGGTCAGTTTCCGTGCTGTGAAAAGGCCGATAAGCAGATTGTGATGGAGAAATCAAATTTTCAGAGTTAAGATAGGAAAGAATTTGATTGAGAACTACTTTCTCAAGGATTTTGGACAGGTTTTGGCAAGTTTGAAGCTGGGTGGTAATTGTTTAGCTAGTTGATGTCAAGGGTAGAGTTTTTAACAGCGGTTTCACTAAGGCTGTTATGAAGGTACTTGGGAAGTTGCCAGAGGACAATACATCATTTACTATTTCGGTGAGGGCAGGGAGTAGGGTGCCGAGACACTCTACCAGTAATGGGGTGGGAACTGGATCCAGTGGACAAGTTGTGGATTTGGACTGAAGTGTGATGGTCCTAAGTTCACTTTCCGACATCGGCTGAAAGGAAGCGAAGGAGCACTTTGGACTTTCCAGATCCTCGACGTCGTTAGCGAGAGCTGAAGGGTGCACAGGTAGTTGATCAAGTTTAGACTGGATGTCAAGAATCTTGTGGACAAAAATCTCACTGAAGGCCTCTGGCACTAAAGCAAGTGCAATGACTGTGGGCAGTTGTGGTCTGTTTGTGCGGCTAACAGGTGGTTGTAGGTCCTAACCAGGCTCCTACTCGAGTAACAAGTACTGATGTCAGCACGAAGGAATTCAGTTTTGGCCAAATATACAAGGTGGATGACTTCACATTTGGCAACATTTAGCATCTGTTTATGGACAGTCAACTCAGACCTTCACCACATAATCTCAGCTCTTCATGGGCTGGGGTACCATGCCGCGTGTTTGTTGGAGCCACATTTCAGTCAATAATATCTCTCTTGTAAATTAAGGTCATTTTCAAAGCATTTTACCATGAATGAGACCACATTTGTTTAAAAATAATCTACTGCATTTTTAAGCAAAATCGTTAATGAATACGATAAAAAAAGTCTTCCTTAAGATATTAGTAAAATACATTTCTCCAACACTGACTGTCTCTTTGTCAGTCACGTGTATTAGTACTACAGTACTTCTGTACTTTCATGCTTGTTTGCATGTCTGTGGTTAGATGTTATAAACTGTTCAAAGTATTTAGTAAGAATTCACTTACCCTTCTGCATTTGGCTCTGAGTCACTGTAGAAGCAAAGGGTATAAATAAGGTAAAAGAATTTTACAGTTATCAAAGTGATTTATAAAGTTTATTTAGCGAGAGGAGCGAGTTTTAGTTTGTGTTTGTGGGGAAGAAATAATACAAAACACCTCCGGACTCGTTAGTGAGAAATTGCGTGCACGAGTTTCCCACAATACTTGTAAATTTAACGTGTTTGATTATCTTTCTCTCTCAATTTTGAAAGATTCCACACCTAAGGAATACGTTGTTGTTTATAACAAAAGTAATAATTTGTTAAAGGTCACTACATGTCCAAATCATTCTGTCTCTTTTTTCTCACTAATAAGCTATTACGAAGATATTTAGCGTTGGGCATTATGATGCTCTCTCCACCTCAAGTCCAAATCATTATTTTATTTTTGATAGATAACTTATTAGGAAAATATTTACCGTTGTTCCTCTTCCTTGAGACACTGTTTCCATATCAGCCACGCCACAAATACTGCAAGAGACCAAAGTTTAAAATGTAATTGATACGTTCGGGGCACTTTTGTGTCTCAGATTTAACATTTCTTTTCCAGTTTTATCCTTAAGTGAGCTTAAATAGTAAAACCTTCATTATTATCATCCTACGCAGCATAAGCAGCAACATGTCCTGTAATCCTCATTATCATAGAGGGGGACACTCAGTACTCCTCCCTTTTGTCTGTGGAATGAGGGACAGGTCTGATTACTCTCTGCTATTGTCGGACTTTCGTTTGTACTCTCTTTTTGTTGTTTTCTTACCTACAGACAGCTATTTACAAAATATCTATGTAGATCCGTTCATGCAGTATTGTCTTCGTACAGCCTGGAGATATTTCGATGTGACTGAACCCACTTAGTTAACATTTCTTCTCTCTGGTCATGGAGTCTTGAAAGGGCGAATACATTTACAATTATAATATTATTTTAGTTGTAAGATCACTAATGACTTTCATTACACTTTGGGTTTAGTGGACAAAGGGCAGCACTACGTTTGTTGACCTGGGCGATGACACTGGCTGTCTGATAATAAGTGTCGTTGTAGTATGTCTTGACCTGCTGACATTCAACTGAAATCTACAAAGTAGCTTGATACGCTCTCATCATTTTCATCATTATATTTCTCCAATATTAACATGGCAATAGAGAATACTCGGTCCAGGCTGTACGACACGTCAGTGAAGACATTCAGAGGGTAAACAACTACCACACAGTCTTACTATTTAGTAGAGCCCCCGCTCCTGCCCCCAGTCTATACTGATTGTTAGGGATATTTCAATCTCACAAACCTGTTCTACCCTACACAAACCGTCAACAGTGTTTAGCAATTGCTTGTCTTATATATGCAATGTAGCCAGTTGTATGGGGGGCTGCTGTTGTTATTTATTTCAGGGTTATTTCGTCAGAGAAACGGGAGAGACAACAACTATGGCAATATTATAATTCAAGCTTTCGATTTACACTGATAAAGAAAAAAATTTGAATCATTCAAAGCTAACAATCCTTTTACAAAGTTTCAGTGAGTAAAAACATAATAACAATGACTTCACTATAGAATAATGACTATCACTATCTACTGATGACAAGCTTACTGTTTAAATAAGTCTGACAAAGTATACACATTTCTATTTATCTGTCTCTAAGACGCAGATAAGCTTCACAGCAAAATTCAAAGTAAACCATTCTTTCATTATATTCTACCAATGAAAATCTAAGTACATGGAACAATATGTGAACACTTTGTTAAAAGCGAAATGTACAGTAAAAGAACAATCTATCACGACTGATGTTGTTTGAGTTGTGTATTTCATTGCCCTAATGAAGTGGAGAGAACAAAGCCATGATACAAAATGTTACAAATAGTCAATGTCTATCATTGTTCATCCTAGTTATTTTTAACCCACAACTAATACATATAAAAACTGAATTCATAACTATAGGGTACAGTCTAGCTTACCAGACACTATATTGCTAGGGTTGACCCATCGACTGACACTATCTGTCATGCAAATGTGAAAGAAATATCTCATTTGGTAATCCAATAGCATCCTTGAGATTTTACCATTACAATTTCCAGCCCCGAGATCTTTCTGTTTTCTCCAACGACCTCGTACGTGCGTGTGTGTGAGTTCTATGGCATCCCGTCCACAGTTTAAAAAAAATGAGACAAGAAGAACTTGCTGGCGGTGGACACACATTCCTCAAGAGTTTTATATTAATTACTTACGTTCATTTAAACACACACATAAATATTTCAAAGACAGCACGTTGTTACATTCCATGTGATGTTCAAGCGATATTAAACATACATGCTATTACTCACCAGTGACACCAGCAATGGCAAAAGCAATAAGTAATGACATTACTGGAAAGTCTGCCTCTTGTTCCGGTCGTTTCGGTGCTCCTAGAGATAATTGTGGTTCTTTATTTGATGGTGTCCCTTTCAAGATTGAGCTTTAATCTACTTCATTAAATAATATTCCGTACATTCTTATTTTCGAGCTTAATGATTTCTGTCAAATTTTTTCTAAAAAAATATTCATATTTAAGTTTTACTAGAATTAACCATTTCGTAAACTTTTATTTTTTAGATATTAAGATCTTTATTGTAAATTTAACGTGTATTATTCTATCCACTTCTATTTACAAAAGCTTAATCTTTTACCTTTTTTAATACATGCAGCTATATTTTTTCTACAAATCTCTATCTTTTTTCTACATTAAACATCAGACGTAGCTTGTCATCATACTGAAGCTGTCTATCTCGACTCTACCTCTATATAGCTCTTTATCAATCGCCTGTGTGAAGGTGACGTAGCTAAAGTCATTCTAAAGACAATTTACTATTGAGCCCAGGGCCTATGAATGAAAGAAAGAAACACCAAAAGCCCAGGAACGGATAGATACGTCCGTGTCTATGATATCAAGAAGATACTTAGTTCCGTGTCTATGATGTCAAGCAGGGCTACATTTTTTCTTCCAAACCAAGAACACGAGAAAACACTCAGGTCACCCATTTACAATTGTAAGATTTTTGTAAAGTGTCTCAACACGTCTCGTAAAGTATTAAACTCAAGTGCTCACATTTTCTTTTCTCCACAGCTCTCCATCCTTTAGTAGATCATGTGACAGGCAAAGCGTGTAAAATGTAGGTGACCCAACATACCACTGACCCAATGTTTCCCAAACAACAAGAAAGCTATCTACAGATATAAGGTTTCTGGTCCTGAAATGCATGCACACAGTAAATATGAAGCAAAGAAACTTAATCAGTGAACATCAACCGCGCACAAGTCATAATAGGCAGAACGTAGGACAAGAGGACAGACTGCAATCAGTTGTGCAAGAAGTGGATCAAAGGCAACAAGTCCATAAACAATAAGAGCTGATGGCGGGGAGTAAATAGGTTTTGTCTGATCGCGTCTCATAGGATGGATACAAGAGGAGGAAGTTAAATGAAGTGGAATGTTTGAAGGTTTTATTTTCCTACGACAGAAGATCTCTGCATTTTCGTGAAATGTTCAACATCTTTCCAGCTGAAAAAGGTCGTTGAGAATGTTTGTTTAACTTAATCAGGACAATGCGTAGTGTCGAGCTGTTGCTGCCATAGGACATGATGCACAGTGACAGTCGCTGACAGTAAACATCATGCTTAGTATCCGACATTTACTGACGACAGCAAAACAATGTAGTGATCTCTGACACAATGGGCAAGACTGAAAACGCACAAAAAAATAATGAAATAGTAAAAGGAACTTACCAAGCATTTCTCGGTAACGAGCGTTCCATACTCTACTCCCGTGCTAGCATTTTTGCAATGAACGACACTATTTTTTGATTGTGCTAGTTGCTATAAAAAGAGTGAAATAATAAAAAATAATTAAATAGTAAAAGGAACTTACCAATCTTCAAAAGGCAGGTCTCGGTAATGAGATATCTATAGACTACGTCCGTGCTACGATTGTCGCATTGAAGGACACAGCTTGCCTCTCTTCCTTCGTCGCTTTCAGTTGCAATAAAATGGCAGTTATATTTCACTATGTTTCCCATTACTTCACAGTTGAAAACTCCGTTTGCTGGTTTCTTTTCTCTGCATTCATCTACGTCACCCACAGATGTCTTGACGCATTTACTGATTAAGTCTTTACTTACTTTAGCTTGAAGAAGACGTTGGGAAGTATGTTGGCACTGGTATTTTAACATCTCAGAGTTCACCTCACATGTTATAGCTCCTAATGTGTCTTTTAGATAATAGCTCTGACATGAGACTTTAAATTCCTTGTTTTTCATTACACCTGAAATCATCATCATCATCATCATCATCATCATCATCATCATCATCATCATCATCATCATCATCAGTAAGAACAGTTTATATCTCATATATTTCGAAATAAAAAAGCTACAATGAGCAAACATTATGCACTATGTATTTACTTCTAAGTAGGTATTAACACAATATCAAACACACGTGTCTTGTCAACATTGACCTGAAGCGCAATAAAAAATTCGAACATTAACAAATATAATGCTGTATGAGTGTATTGAAGTGGCGGATTCTTTATTTGCTGTTTTATTGGATTGTGCTTTTCTAAGGGATTTCTTCATTCGTCATTCGAACGCTTTAAGAATCATGTGATTTTGAAATCAAAACATTATCTGCAACTTTTTCATGTTCAAGTTCAACATCATACAAATGGTATGTTAACTTACTATATTCACAGTAAACCTTAAACTCTACTGAATATTTAGGCTAAATCTCACAAATGAGGCCAAGGTTTTTTGAAATTAATGTATTCTTTGCCCGAATCTCCCCATTCATTTGAAATTGCATACTTTAGGGGCACGTGCCATACCAAAGAAAAACGAATACCTAGGCAAGCAATGGCAAACAACGACATTTTTATGGATTTCAAAGAGATCTCAATCAATCGATGGCCCGCTGGATCTGTGACTGAACACAAAACTAACTGTTACAAAAACATACAGAAAACAGAAAACTCACGAAAAGCCTCTACATCATTGAGTTGTTTTGAGGACGCTGCTGTCTGAAGCAGCATTATCACGCTTGATAATGTTTGTTTTCAAAACTTTATTTTTAATGATGCATGTTGTTTCATCGAGTTACTGAAGTGTCATGTTGATTGTGTAAGAGCTTGGTAGGTGTACATGGTGATGGCGCCATTGTTGTCATGTTTGTAATGACAAGGGGGACCACTGTAGTCGTAAGGAAGACCTCGATGGCTGCGGTAACTGGCGAAGACGATTCCTAGGGTGAAGAGTAGAGAACTCAGTAAAGTAGGAACTGAGTCAGGAAAAAGGATGAGATGCTAGAGAAGTTCGTAAAGGAAGAATTAGTCATTTGGTTAGCTAATGAAGAAAGATAGGAAGAGAGAAGCTACAGACAAAATTGCTATAGCAGTAGGAGAGAGAAGAAAATCAAAAGGAGGGAGAGTGGAAAGAAAAGCTAGAAGAGAGGAAAGGAAAGAAAGTCTAGTATTAGAAAATATAAAACAAGAGAAAGAAAGGGCAATTCTTACCAGACAATAGCCAATGCGACTGAGGGAAGCTTGGAGGAAAAAAAGAGAAGGCGGGAGAGTGAAAAGTTGGTAATGAAGGTCAAGCAGGGCAGCCAAACCCCAGGGTGACCTCAGGATTAACTTAGTTAATGAGGTCGTAAGGTCGCTACAATCTGTCGCTCCGGACTGTCTACAGATCGTCTGCCTCGAGCCTGACGTCCACTCGACAAAAACTACTTTCCACCAGCAGCCGTAAGAGTAAACCTCCGGACACACTTGAAATCACCAGTCAAAACCCTTTAGAGGCGAAATCTCGTGAGGTCCCTGTTCTTGATGACGACAGCTAATAGCCAATGACCACTGCACCTCCCTCTCAAATGTCTGAACTTAGTAGACAGTTGATTCTGAGGGCACATAGCAGCGAACAGCACGATTGCACCAAAGGACTGAAGGACAATGTAAATGTTTTGGAATGGAGACATAACGAAAGCATCTTCAAATAGCAACTTTTTAAGCAATTACAGACCAAAAACTTCGGATTCGGAATGTTCAAGTCCAACATTTGAATGTCGAAGTATAACGGACGTAACGGCTGCATGTCCAGCATTGCAGGACTCAAATCAAAATGTTTAAATTGTTTGGGGTTCTCCGCTCTGCCCCGGGAGGTGTTAAGAGCAGCAGACTAACGTTTTTCTGTTTATATTTGAGGTCTGGTGTCGTGAATAAGCTTGGCAAAGCTACAAAATACATTTTGTGATGTCGTGATACAGGAAACTAAACAATGTATTATATCTTCAGTAACACAGTAAGTAAAAATAAATAAATTGTCTTGAGTAACAAAATCTTGTAAATTAGGAAAACCTGATAATTTGAGATCAAAACCGTTAGATTTAGATCTAAAACCAAAACCAGTCAGATAATAATCATAGTATTAATACTAGGATTCAAACGACACTGCAATAAAAGAAATGTCAACATGAGTAGCAAGACGCCTACAGTTGTACAACTTCTGTATACATAATAATTACACCAAGTCAGACCATGCAAAGCGTTGTGACCATACCAGAGCAGCAAGCGAGCAGACCAAGGAATATCAAGCAGCTGACCAGCGCAAGTTTGAAAGATGAGGGGCTGGATGTTGCTGTAGATGCCATCTCAGTGACTTGCTTACAGGCTAAAATGAATTCGGATTCGAATCTTCTATTTGAGAGGTTAAATTTCACAGACTTGTCTTATGTCGATCTTTTCCGTTATCACAGCGGAAGTGAAGTGACCGTACTTGCAGTAGATCCCACATTTTCGTAGAAAATCAAAATCTAAAAGGGAGAACAATTTTACGATTACTGTTTAAATATAAAGTTATTGTCAATGAGGTGCAAATGTACAGTATTTAAATTCATTGTACGCAAAGATGACTCAGATATTCTCCCAAAAGCGACAACTAACGGATGTGAACTTTGCCCTATGTCAGATCACTGCGCGATGCTATTTTTCTCACATAGATCTGAGAAACATGTCAAAAAATATTTTCACAGATCTCATCGTGTTGTAGTTCATTTGAATCAAACATTTGATTCCACTATGACTGTGCCGATTATACTGTGTAGACCATTATGAATTCTGACTGGAGAACTTTCTTCTGCACAGTGACAACCAAAACAGAAATCTTTTTACAGTGTGCGTCTGTGTTTATGTGTGTGGGCGTCTGTGTTTCTTTAAATACACTTACCATCGGCATGAAACTTGAAGAAAACATTGAACAGCTTTTCAAAATCTCTACCTTTCCTCACCTTCAGCTACATACAAGTATTAGGCAAGAGATGCAATAACATTTTTATTATTCACAAGAAAAACTGTAA
The DNA here is from genome assembly GCA_004794325.1 of Pomacea maculata. NCBI lineage: Eukaryota > Metazoa > Mollusca > Gastropoda > Architaenioglossa > Ampullariidae > Pomacea > Pomacea maculata. Next base: position 152,160 of record SRHC01002656.1, read on the forward strand.
GGTTAAACAGTTTAAATTATTTATACTGTAACCGGACTGACCGACACCTCTCGCTAACACCCTATCTTAGCGCCAAATCAGTCTGTTCCTCTTTGTTGTTCCAGGGAAGAGGACGGAGGTTCCCAAGGAGAATTTTCCACTCTATGAAAATTCTAGCTCTCGTTAGTCGGGTGCGTCGTCTAGTAATTTTTTTACCTGCCTCGCGTTGTGTTCTTTTTTACCTATCTCTTCACTTACCCGAACTCAGCCGACCTTCAGTCCAACAAAAGACCCTGCTTTACTTTCTAACTAAAGTGTCTTTTCAATCGGCGGGTCAGTTCCGCCGGACCTTCTCGTGTGTTCTTTTCTCTGCTGCTGTTGTCACGACTACACACATGGACAACACAAACCTCGCTCGCGTTCACACGGCGGAGACATGCGTACGACACACTAGCATTGGAATATTTAACCAGACCCCTCCGCTCTCCTCCGGCCGTTATCAGGGAAGTCCAGCAGCACAAGGATATTAATGGGCGAGTTGTCCAGTTGTACAGTGAGCGAGGTGTACCCGACCACACAGACGGCCCGCCAGTCAGACGACTGTATCACGGAGGTCAGGGTCACGGTTCATTTGCAGATGAATGCGTCGCGTGCGGTCGTGAGGTGGCCGACTTCCTACACAGTCTCCATGTTGGTGTTGCAGGTAGGTATTGTGAAAGTTTTGTGGGTATTTGCTGGCAGTTTAACGGTTTACAAACTTACCGGTGTCATAAATAACCAGCAGGTCTTGTAATAAAGACAGTCTTTCATTTTATGTCCTCATGTTCAGTCTATAAGCTGTGTATCCGACATCCGACTTAGAAAAGAAACTTTGAATGTTAACAGATAATATTCCGACGACATCCACTACCGTCGCTTACGCTACACCACCCTGCCTTGGGTGGAAAGATGTGCTGGTGTTGAATAGCTCATGTTAAAGCTGAATCATTTCTCTAAAAGTTACTCCCCATGGTGTGTACAACAGGACATCAGGTCTTTCTTCGAATTTAAGTTCTTTGTGGTATAGTGAGCAAAACGTGATAGAATTCCTAGGTCGAAGTTCCCCTTGTTTTCTATCAGTTTTGTATGCAAACTCCGCGAATTACTACGTATCGTGATTTTTCTGATTCTGGATAATACTTATTCACATTAAGATGAAAAATGCTTACTTATGTTAATAACTGAAACTTTTTACGTAGTTTTCCCTTTGGCTCGACAAAATATTAATTTCAAAGGCTGTTTTGGGTATGCTGATTTTTGAATTTAAAAAACCCCACTTCCTCAAGGTAAAACAGCTCATTTTTCTTAAATGTGATATTTAAAGCTACTTCAAAATTACAGTTGTGTGACATACAATTATTTTGTACAAGTTTTTGATAAAATAGCCAAAACGGGATGACTGACGGAGACGACTTGTCTGAAAGGGAATGTGACCTTATTGAGTTAAAAGTCTCTTTTGTTCCATGTTTGTTTATGTATAGTTGAATATTCTTACGCCTTGAGAAGATTTCACATTGTGAGAGAACAGGGTCTTGGGTTTATGGAAGTAGATGGATGCAGGTGGTGAGGGGATTAAGGACGTGTGTGTGTTTGAGAGAGACGTAGGAGGGTCGCTGCTCCAGTAGATGGCTATAGAGTGGGGTTTCTTTCTCCATTTTAGGGTGGAGGAGGTCTGACAAGACCACAGTAGCAGGTAGCAATGATGGTTGCCACATTTGTCGTGTTGCATTGCTACTATCTTGCAGTCTAGGATTTTACGTTTTCTTGTTATATTATCTGTGAATCGGCACAGGAACACAAACAAATAACATATGAACTATAAAAGAATAAACAAACGTAATAAACGAAGAATAAAGTCAAATACAGAAAACACAATGAAGAGTCAAATAACAAGAACAGGAGTTGAGAGTGTTTTCAGTGCACGTTTCACGAAAACTGCAATTTAATTATGGTTTTGTCAATGGGTACATGTTTCCAGTTTAAATATGTTTTTGCTTCTTCTAAAACTTGTAATTGGATAAAGAATGTGGCATTAACATGTCATGGGGAAACATTTTATGTATATAAATGAGTATCAATGAGAAGTGTTGCTTTACAAATTTATTTGTTTATTTTAAATTATTGTTATTTTTACTTAACTTTTACTCTTCTTTGTGTTTACATTTGATGATAAAGCATTTTCTACTTCAATAAACTTCATTGAAGGACTAATCATGCCTTTTATTGTGTAACATTTAGCATTTTTGTGCACTTTTTTGCTGTTTTGTATCACCTAGTTATATAATCATAGCAAAACACACTCATTTTTAATCCATTTGATATTTTTTAACAATTTTCCTTAAAACGGCGTTCTAAAGGCGATGAGAATCTATACGACATATGCAATGTGTACACACGATCAACCTCAGCATATTCCCATCTTGCGATCAAAGTATGGAAAATTTACACTCATTGAACCCTCTCATGCTTTCTTGCACTAAGGTTCCGGTTCCGGTTCAATTATCTGTCTTAACACCGTTCTGGCAATCATTGTTTAAAACTCATATCATTACAAATATGTGAACACTCACTCGGTCACGTAACACTTATTCCTCTCCATTCATACAACCAAGGGTAACAACTCGTGGTTACTCTAACACACTCAGGGGCAATAACCCTTTGACATCAGAGTTTCACTCGGTGGCTGCCTGCCATCTCTGCGCTCTCACTTCCACATTCAAAAAGGCGTCTCCCAACTGTAAAGCTACACTACTTATTCTATCCGAACATGACTGAACATTGAAAGTGCAGCATTTATATCTTTAACAATAAGATTCTTAGCCTCCTTAAAAGAATCACTTTAAATATTTTATCATCTTTCCATACAAATTTATCAAATTAACATTTCGAAGTCTATCTTGACCATCCCTAAAAATGTTAACCCTACAGGGATGTGTTTAGATTTCACCATGGATAAAAGTGAGAGAAGATGGCACATTCTCAGTTAACCTTCAGAAACAATAAAATAACATTGCAACCTGTATTATGTGTAAAGTTTTCTCTAAAAGCGCCATGGATACAAGAGAGCAAAGTTTCCAAGCCATTGACATTTACCAAGTTAAAACAATCATTGCAGACCCTTAGCAAGTAATGTCCAAAAGAGTTAATTGTTACATCAGCAGAGCAAACACTGAAAATTTAGAACGCGATGTTTTTATGCATCTCACGTGCACGTGCACACACGAATTGCGATTACCAAGAAAACTGCACACCATGTACATTCACTCATCCCTGACCTGAACCCATGGCAGTGTCACCGGACTTTCGTCGGACACCAGTGCTCTTCCCCTGCATCCTGTGGATGCTTGACACCCCCTCGTATAACAGTTGGCTGTAGGGTCAGGGCACTCTAACTCTGACATGAACAGCATCGCTATTGTATAATACCACTCATCATCACGTGACTTACCACACTTTGGGCGTCTTCTGACGGCTGGTGCTGACTACACAAGCTAAACCTGCATGTACTTACATCACTGTCTCGTCACACCTACATTTAGCCAGACTGATAAACAAACAGTCGGGGCGATAAAGAAAGAGGAAGACTGCATTGAAGTCATGGGACATCACGTGTCACACTCTGCTGCTGTATCACGTAGGCCTCACGTTTCTACATCACCCATTCTTTCTTTCTTCTAGCCCTTTAATGTATATCTTTGGATGTACTCAAATAAATCAAAGATTACAAACACATGTAAACTTTTGTCATGTGATGGTTCTGTCCTTCCTATTCTTACCTATGTCACAGACACGTAGATACATCTTCAAATATAAATAAGTAAATAAATAAATAAATACAATCTCCCTCACATATTAATTCTTTTAGGTTACCATCTTCAGTAATAACTTGATAAATCGAGCTAGTGTAGGAAGGGTTCTTGTTGACATTTTTGTGTAGATGGCTGTCGGCAAAGATCATATGTGGCTCCGCGCCCAGCAAGAAATCTGCCATAGCTCTCATAGAGAATCTCCATTCCAAGATGACGAAGGATACAGTTGAGGAGGACTTATGTCCAAACTTTGCCTGCTACAAATAGTAAATTATGCTATCGTGGTTATCGCAGGACTGGCAGTAGCCTTTATTGTAGATATACACTTAGCTGGCATCTTGTAGTTGCTGGAAGGTCGTGCCATGATTCACAGAGACTGGTCATCCACTGCAGTAAGACATTTGCAGAACTCAGCAGCATGGATACACGTGGATCGTCGAGGCCTTACCATTTACCATCCTTTGATGGCTTTCGTTAGTTCCTCTTTTGTGGATGGCGTGAGAACACCTGAAGAGGACAATTGTTTCATCACTAATGGAGGATGGACGGCGTAAGATATTTATAAAGTCTGAATCTGTTTTTCCAAAAAGTTTTGCTTTTCAGTTACAAGATCTGCCCCGTCACCACTAACAATGGGGCAAGACCGGGCGGCTGTGGACCACTGATTTGATGTTTCAAGCAGGGCTTGGACATTCCATTATCCGAGGATAAGTGCTCTCACCTTGCTCATTTTCTGTTTGGAACGCTGCTGGAGATCTGTAGTAGCCGTGGTATACTGGCGAGGGTGAAAAAGAAGGCTATGTTTTTTTCTAGTGCCCCTCTTAGACTAGGAAGGTAAGCAGAGTGATTGAAAATAGGGATGTTCATTTACTCCTGGGGCTTGCAAACTCCACTGCTACTTTGATAACGACCCTTTGCTTTGAGCCGCCTGTCTTCAGGTTTGTGACTGCTGCTTGAGAGTATCCACACTTGCTGGCTCGACAACCCACTTCCCCACATTTCTATCGACACAGGGTATGAGGCTGAACTTTGACTAGTGATGAGTCACGACATCACCAGCAAAGAAGTAGGCGAGAGTAAACATACTACATAAGATAATTATCTACAGTGGCATTCGCGCAACATGATGACTAATCTCAAGATAAAGAGTCAAATTTTCCGTTTTCTGTTTGCGAGAGTGTCACACCGGTGTGGAAGAGATCAGAAGAAAGAAAATCTCATGCTCACATCGTTTCTCCTTGTTATAATAATTGACAGAAACTGGAAACTATGTGCTGTCACATTCACACACACACACTACAAATGATACAGAATAAGAGAAGCATTAGGTACGAAGAGCCACATGACACTAGGTTCATCCGGATCAAAGGTCAAATGTTATGACATAAATGTCTTCATTGTCGTCTGCTATTTTTATCGCCACTTGTGTCTACGTTTACTTTAGTCATATTGGCAAAATTCATACTAGGTATAAAAATACACAAACGGGAACTCTAGGTCGAAGACTCATCCGGTGCATAATGATAGGAGAGAGGGCAAGAAAGAAAAGGCAAGGAGAGAGAAATAATAAAAATAGAAACGTAACATACGAAAACGTTAATCGACAAAAGTTCTCAGCATGCATGGAGGATTTAAGATAAAGATGCGTGAGACCTCACTTTTCTCGGCACCAGGTGAACGTGAAGGCGATGCCTACCTCCCCTCCCTCGCTGTATAGCAACCTCTGACAACTTAAGCTCGAATATACTTGAGAAAAATATCAAGAAAGTTGCATGTTGGACACCGGACAGTTGCCAGAGAGAGCCTTTAAAGTATGACAATTTGCTTTTTGATGAATTTCTCACGTATTTGACAACGTGTCATGCAAGGTGGCTTACCATGCCCGCTTCTGTCATTTGATGATAAAGTGATGAGGTTACTGAAGACCCACCAGGAGGGCGACTATGTTATATACGACTTGTTCATCTTCTGTTCTTTCTGACAAATGTGGAGGAATCTCTTAAATTTCGATCACCTGGACCCTCGCTCTGACATGGTAAGCACGTTTTTCGTTTTCCAGATATTAGTAAAATACACTGCTGTGTTAAAATAAAAGTTACAAATAGTCTTTAAATCCATTGTAATTGAGGTACCCCATGGCGATCCGTCCTGATTTTCACAGAAAAGATGATGAAATTCAATCACTGTTTCGGTACCTGTCCGAATCCTATCGTAGTCTACCTCCCCAGACAGCCCGGAGTCTCTATTTTCGGTCTCTTCAAATATTGATGAATCAAAAGATTTTTCTGCAACAAGTTTAGGCGTAAACAAGTCGTTGATCTCGATGCTATCCAAAAGTAGAATTCGATACTGGACTTTCGTTGGTAACGAAAAGAAAGGCGCTGAGCGATTGGGTGCAGGGTCGAAACTCGCTCCTTCCGCCAGGTTTTGCTCACGAGTGGTGCGTAAAGAGAGAGCATGGCGAAAGGATATTTGAGTGACGAAGTATTATTAGCTTTTAATCCATGAAGCCACTGGAACATTTTGTACTTTTTTATTTACTAAAGGGTAAAGTGTTTATTCAGTGTTGAGTGAATTAATTATACTAAATCATGAGGTCTCTCTACAACAGGGGCTGTTCCGAGCGCATCTCCTCCCTGCCTGTGTCAAAACCCTGATACGGGCCGTGTCACCAAAGGCCGATATCTTCCTCTGATAACACAGTTTCTGGAAGACATACATCTGCTGAGCTCTGCTCATCACATCCCTACCCTACTACGCGAAAACCCTGTCAACAATGTCTTATCCGTTTTCTTCTTCAGAAGAGAAAACACTTTCTAGGCATCCTCCGTGTGTTGAGAACAGGTCCCTACCGCCGACCGTCGAAGATAATTTGCTGTCATCGATATCTGGTCAGCCCACAATTGTCCAGGAGAGTATGCTGCCAACTTTTGATGAAGGAAATCTGTCAAGTACACGTCACCAGCCTCTAAATGGCGAGGAAGGTTTGTCTTCTTTGCAGCCGACACCTCTTGCCGATATGTTTATGTCAGTGTTTTCTAGCCATGACTGGCAGCTGCAATCAGTGTTCAACCGACCGTCGTCAACTGAGGATGTGTCACTGACACCATTGTTTGAAAACCTCTTGTGTGTTAACTTAAATCCGGAAAATCCCATGCTAGATCGACCAGTGTCTGCTGAGGATGAATCATTGAAGCCCATGTTTAAGAAACCGTTTTATGTTAATTTGAATCCGAAAACACCCGAGCTACATCAACCAACGCCTGTTGAGGATGGATCACTAAGCCCCAAGTTTTGTCTACCGCAGTCTGATGAGTGGAGCTCACTCTCATCCTCGTTTGAACAGCAGTCGTCTGCTGAAGTAAGTCTACTTCCAAACGTGTCTACTCAACTGCCATCTGCTTTACAACAGGTAAGGAACTTGCAAAGGTGTGATAACATCACAGGCCTTACACTCGTAGCACTTTTGACTACGAACAAGTAATAATCTGTTGTTCATGTTTGTCTCACAAGCAGTCACTGTACATAAACAGTTCAGGTTAGTAAACTTGACTTGGATATTCTCATACCCCTACGTCCTTTCTTGTCCAGTTCCACTTCGTCAAGAGGGAAGTTGTTACCAAAGTAGCAACAACAATACAATTATATAATGTCCCCTCCAGACAAGAAGATCATGAGACGAATCGCATTTATCTGTCTGCTTTGATTCAACGATCCACTATCTAAGAATAGACAATTTTTAAATTTACTTTACACGGAATATCTCTCTTATTTAAATAACTACTTATCTCTGCCAGTATTGAAATAGTGTCTGGCTAATAGAAGTTACGCCAAATACTTAGCAGGCCTAAAATTCCGTTTTGCGAATTCATAAATACCAGTCGCATTCAAGGAGCTCTAAAGTTCTGTTTGTAGTTACTTAAAGTACTAAAATTAATAAAATAGGCAGTTCTTATTTCAAAAATGTATTTTACCCAAATTTATTTTTTAGAAGAAGTACGTATGAAGAGAACCGTAGATATTCCAGGGTTAGTGTGGAGGCGGAAGAGAGAATGTTTCCGAAGTCAGTCTAATCCACGTACCTACCCAGGGTAATGACTCGGGTAGTCTTTTGTCTTAATTACAAAATTAAGATGAAAGATCATTGAATGTAGTCGTGTATATTGAAACCATCAAATCTTTTTATTATTGCAATAAAGTTTTATATATCTATATTGGTAAAGAAAAAGTATATAAATCGAAGAGGTTAGACAGACAACATCCGTACATTCCTTGCAATATTGATGTTGGAGGTTTCAGATGTAAATTGGCTAGGCAAACGTTTTCAATAGGATGTTCACTTATGTCAGCGACACTGTCACAAAAAGTCATTTCAGCACAGGTTGAAAACTTCTGGCTCCAGTGGGTTGAGGCCGCGTTCCCTGATCTCTACTCACGCGCCTACTTCCTGCCTCCTGTCTACTTCAACCGCGTGCCCATGACTAGACAGTCAGCTGCTGCTCAGGATGTTCTGATCTTGCAACCATCATCTGCGCAGGGTGGTACTTTAATGCGACTTTTCGGCAAATTGGGATCTTCAAAAACATTACCACACAGACGGAAGGCGAAAACCCAACAAAGTGCAAGTTTAACCCTGCCAGCAAAGATTCAGTCTAATGTCCCTCAGCCACCTTTTGTTCAGAATAGTGACATGAGAGATGATGCAGCTATGCAGCGGGTTTTGTTCTGCCTAAAACATTTGTTTAATCATACTAAGGAAGTCGTAGTTGTAATAAGTCAGCTTCAGTTCGGACAGTACCTAGGTGAAACTTGTTACGCTGCCGCTGTTGCCCAGCTCCCCATCCCTGCGAATCTACCTCCTGGCCTCCCACATAACTGGAAGCAGGGAGACTTTGATGTGCTTCTTGTTCACGCATATTATGGTTTACTCGTCTGCGAGGTCAAGTCCTTTGGTGACAACACCAGAGAGTTGCATATGACACAAGAACAAATAGCCAGCATCACGAGAAGAAAGCTGAGAGACGCCGTGTCACAGCTGGACAAGGCGGAGGCCATGTTGTCTCACCTGGTGTCCGACATTGCCCCCGGTCTGCGCATCACTAAGACCATCGCTTTGCCCAACCTCACGGCTCATCAACTTCAACACGCCATCTCTGCCGATATAAATCTGACTCGGGTAAGAATCTTATTGACAATTTAGTTTGGTGTGATGGGACCAGTTTTTATCATCTCTATAAAATGTTATAAAAATGTAATCAAAATAGACATACTGATTAATGACAATCTATGTTGTTTTTAAAAGAAGAAACCCCAATGCTTTTACCAACCCATCAAAATAAATTTCATTGCAAACTG
>SRHC01002657.1:0-33442 GCA_004794325.1 Pomacea maculata
CGATTGAAACATGCAAGTTCCTCAAATGCTTTGTCCACAAGGCTGAAAAAAGTAAAAATAAATATCATATTTACAACTACAATAATTTTAGTCTAATAATATTAATCAATTAATAATCATCAATCTTGTAAGCTATTATCTTTTTTCCAAACTACTAAATTTTTGGGTGAGAGTAATTCTCCCTCGGTTGAACATAAGAGCGTCAATCATTTGTGAATGGTGAAACGATGCAGTCATTGACCTAATGTTTTATGGCAAATAAAAATAACATTAACTTAATTATGCATCCATTAACCAGAAACATAAATTATTAATACCAGTACTTTTATTTCATGCAATTACACAAGGTGAAAATTTCGGAATACTCAGCACACCTTCAAGCGCAACTCTCCAAATGAATATACACCTACAAATGTATATATATATAAGCCCTCGCTTGAGATATATACAGGTTAATCTAAAGATGCTACCAGACTCTGCAAATGTGTACGTGGTGTGTACCTACGCTGCACATCGTTTAGGATTTTTCCTGCGCAGGTCATTGACATTGACAGTTAAGCGAATTTCATTGTTGGTAATCATGTCACGAACTTTTTGCTGATAAATTCCCTGATCTTCCTGCAAAACACAACATTGACAATTCTTCAATAATACCAATGCAACCCCAAGAGCTATTTGAGTAGAAGAAACAAGTTGCAATACGTCCCTCAGATGATATGTTCATCTTTAATAAGAAAAAAAAGTTATGTGATGCCATCGATGTGTGGTGGTGGGAGGGCTTTCATTTACTAATTGTATATATAATGGAGGTACAGATGAACCAAAACAAAACAATTAATTCACAGGTTCATTCAGGGAATATAAACAGTGACGATGTTTAACAGTAACTAAACATTTAAGAAGTGCATCCAATAATATATTTTTTTTAATTTTTACTTTAAGAAAAAAATATCAGTGACTGATAAGATTCGGTGACAACAGCTAGCCTATATAAAGGAAATGATGTTTCAACACACATTACAGCAAAATACAACAACGTACACACTAACCTCATCGTCAAGAAAGTCCAAGTATTCCCTCTGGATGTCACGTAAACGCTGATCGATTTCGACAGCCATTCTCTTAACTTGCTAAAATTTTCTGTACTACGAACAAGAACACACAACAGATTTCGCGGGAAATTAAATCACGTGACTGCCTCTCCGTCGGTGCTAACCTATGACCTTTTATCATCCTCGTAATAAATATTAATAATAATATTATATTTAAAAAATTTTACAGTCTCATTTAACAATTAAACGACAGTTTAAATCTACGTATAATGTGAATTATATGATTATGTAAATCATTATTCTGATGCTCACGTTTGTTGACAATATGGCGACAGAGGCATGCTTACTTCCAACAGCAGACGAACAACATATTCTTGATGACTGTGGACCCATAGCCATACATTTAAGAAGTGGACAACCAACAGTTTGGAACCCTAAAGGTATTGCATGCTGTAGCTTGTAAGCTTTATTTTATTGTCTATCAGGTTTGTTATCAATAAAACTTCATGTCCAGCGAAGTTAAAGCATCTTACACCTACCTTTCGATAATCTGTGTAAAGATATAAAAGTTTGAGTGTACAGTGTTCCCTCGTTTATCGCGGGGGATAGGTGCTATGATCAGCCGCGATAAACGAATTTCCGCGAAATAGGGACATACATGCAATAATAATATATACATGTAAAACAATATCATGTGAGTGTAAAGTAATATATTAATCATGGTATTAATACAGTACAATAACAAATTAGTGTAAAAAAATTATAACTGTACTCAGAGAAACCCAAAAAACTGATGCGAACTGGCTGCGAGATGGGAGATGACAATAAATCATGGCTCGTCGCTTACGCATAGCAATGGATTTCTCATACACAGTTATTTCTTTCTTTCTATCTACAAAATAACCATGGTATTTTAATAGAAATACAAATATAGCTAAATTTTTCGTCTTTTTCCTGTTGAAATATCTATGGTATTTTGTAGAACGATAATTCCCAGCGCGGAAGTAGCGATCGATACTTCACTCAAAAAAACCCCAAAAAACCGCGAAGTAGTGAATCCGCGATAGATGAACCGCGAAGTAGCTTGGGAACACTGTATACAATTATACAAAATGATATAGCTCAGTGATTTACTTTTTGTTCTCTGTGTGATTGTTAATTGCTTGAAGTGTTAAAATTTGGATGAAATGATGGATCACATTATTTGAAAATCAATAAACTTGAGTTACATGTATTATTAGATTATAGACTATCAAAGTTAACCGGATTAAATGAAGATCGCTTTGTAGGGCAAATTAGGTTTCTGGTTGTCTAGAGTTACTATTAAAAATTACCCCTTTTTTTGAGGAATATGAAAAGTGTTTTCGAGGCTTTTTTTTTTTTTTGATTAATTAATGTGTGCTGGGGTAATGTTGTGGCAGAGAACCTCATGGCACCAAGCAATGACATTTTTTCCTTCTATTAATAAGATGTATTAATTATTAATATATATGTAAATTAATATGATGTACTTGCATACATTTATGTAAGGCGCCTTGAATCTGGCTGATGCTGGAAAAAGGTGCTATACAAATGTGCTATTTGTTATTATTTTATAAATAGGTTGATGGTTTATATTGTTAATGGGCTTTTGGGTGGAATAGAAGTTCATGTGCTCTTCCTGTGTTACTGTTAGTCGAAAGGGAAGGGGTTGGCTACATATTTGTTGGAATTCCTTCTCCTATCTTACTTTGCTCCAGGGTTGAGATCGGTTCTTTGCTTGCAGTCATGCCTGATCTTAACCAGGAAGTATTCATATTTACTGTGATAAATGGCGTGTTTTTACTGGTGAACATGATCCAGTTCCATGTGTGTATATGGCTTGTTTTGCTTGTCCATTTGTCGCTTTTTATTTTACTCCTGTGATGTTAAATATTCTATACTCTGTGTATATTATCTTTTTATTAAAGTTTATTTGTTTATTATCTGTATATTAATGTTTATGTTTATTGCAAAACCAAGTTTTTTAAACCCAATAATGTACCCCCAACTATACCAAAAATTCTGTTTTGATTTGGATCTATAATGTTGAACTACAGTAATTAAAAGCAATTTTGATTAGTAAACTTTTCAACTTAATAAACTTAACTAGCACAAATGTTTATTAACTCAAAGCAGCAGGACAAATATATACACTTGCAGTAGGTGTAGAGAGTTTACTGAGTACACACTGCATCAGGATCATCAGCTAAAACTTACACTTCCACTAGAAAATTGATTTTATTTGAATTTTTATTTTAAAGTATTATTTCTTTGATATATATATTTTTTTTGGCCAGTTGCTTAAGTTCCAGTTAAAGCAGAGTCCACTGGACCTATTATACATGTAATGCTAAATAATATTGCAATACTAAATAATAGTCTTATTATTTGTAATACTTCCTAATACTTTTTAAAGTAGGAAACATATTCTAGCATTTTGTTTTAAGTTACCGAGTCTGTGAATGTCACTCTTTAATGAGTTTTGAACTGTTCCATTGCCTTCTAGTTCTACAAGGTGCCAAGTGCTCTGGTAGAATGTTTATTTTTATGATGAAAAAAGAAAGCACAAGGTTTTTGTCATCTGTAGATGAATGAGTACTGAGACAGAGAGGCAGCCTGAGGCATGGCATTTACAGATGGTAAGAGACATTATGTGTATTCATGACAGATGCACTTAGACTGAGAGAAAAATATCGCATTGTGGGTGTTCTGACTGGCTGTCTGCCTAGAGCGCCAAGACAAAATGTACACCTAGGTCTTCCTCTTCAGCTGATGTCCGAGGAGCTAACACTTCTACTGGAAAAAGGCAAGCTTTTATGTTTGCCTGTGGAAAAAAATTAAGTTTTTTGCAAGTTTGTTACCTATACAAAATTAACTACTCAAATTGTTGACAATAACAGAAGAATGTGTAAAATTTTAGTGAAAGAAATTAGAACAGGTCCAAAGAGTGTTAATTGTTAAATTCTTTCAGTGAAAAGTTCATTATTGTTATTTGTTTATGCTCAAAAATTAACTTTCCATTTCTTAACTAAAATAAAGCAGTAAGATTTTTTTTTTCATTCGCACCAATTCTGTTTCTTTCAACAGGGTTTGCAGAATTGCTAAAAGACAAGCCAGTATCTGAAGAGCAGATTGCTAAAAGAGTTAAAATAATGCAAGCTTTTAAAACAAAGAAATTTCAAGAGCAGGTAATTATGAGGTGTTAGTTTATCTCTATCCTGTTATTTGGGTGTGTTTACATGTGTGTACATATATGTATATGTAGAGCGAAAGAGAAGGAGTGAGATTTAGAGGAACTAATAAAATGTTATAAAAAAAATTCTGTATGTGACTGAAACATGCAGCGATGCACTGCATAACATTGTAAAATTTTTAACAAAAGACTATCATGTGGTGATACCAGTTGTTTTACTTTTGATTTAGCAAGATCTTTACAAGCAAGAGAGACAGCAGGAAATGATACGCCAGCTTCCTAATATAATTGAAGGGAAAAAAGCTAAAAGGCAACATGCAAAGTCATCAGATGATCAAACAGATTCTATCAAAGAGGAACTGTTGAATGAAGAACTGGAAGTCAAGAGCATGCCACTCACACCTACCCCCGAAAAACACATGTTAGTGCAACTTTTGACAGGTGATTAATTTAAGGATGTCACTGTAACACTGATCATAGGAATTCTTTCAAATCCAGGTAGTTTTAACTTTTACCTATCATGCTTTTTTTTTTTTAATTATGTCAAAAATATAAAATGATTCAGAAGAGAGATTGTAATTCCTTCATTGCCAGTACAGTACAAGCTAACTCGTTATACTCACATCAGAAATTGAGATTGTGGGATGTAATAACACATTCATTTCCTTTGGAGTACATTTTTTCATGAACTATATGTTTGAAAAATGTGGGTCATGCTATGTAGATGTTAAAAGAAAGCATAGCCTGAGACAGGGGAGAAAATGAATGTATTTTTTTTTTTTTTTGCACAATCCAAACTCTGAAGAATTCATGCAATTATTATATCAGTGTATAATATCAACAACTGGCTGCAAGTTTATTTTGCAAACTCCTGAAAGACTTGTTTTTTTTTCCATTTAATAAGAGTAGACCTAAACCAATGTTTTTTCCTCTTATGGTATGGTTTACTAGAAAACCCTTGGGAAAATGACACCATGAGCGTGGAAGAAGACTGGGCATATCCTACAACGAGTTTTGAGAAGCTTCGTTATGCAGTTTTCAAGGACCTATGGGAGAAGGGCTTCTACCTAACATCTGGCCAGAAGTTTGGAGGAGACTTTCTTGCTTATCCAGGTAATAAAACTTTATAGATGATCACAAATTGCTCTTTGGTTGCACCTTTATTAAAAATTCAGTTAATACATATGTCTGAATGCTTTATTTTGATATTCTTTGGTAGTTACTACAGGTGTGCCCAACCTACGGCCCGCATTTGGCCCATTCATTTTAATTTGACACAGCATAATTTCATTTTTAATGTCATGATTCTGGCAAAACCACTATATTCTGGCTCATGAGATTTTATGTCATGTAACCCTCAGGTGAGAAAAGGTTAGGCACCACTGTACTACAGTAGTAATGTTATATATTTTGCCTTTTAACTCCTTATTTTCCTGTTAGGTTTTCATCTGCATCCACTAGATTTATGTAGAGGGTAGACATAGAATATGAATTTGAAATGATTAGTTTGATGGTGGAACGTCAGCTTCAGTCTGTCTCCTGTAACGTTTGATTGTCCTTACTTAAAATGTAGAATTGTCAGAGCTGGGATTAATGTCATGTGTTAACCAGTGACCATATTAAACATGGACAATGCAAAGGCAAAAGGGATGAATTAGTATAAAATTAATAGGATTGCACTTCTTACACATGACCAGCCTTATATTAGCTCAGTCAGCATTCACAGGAGTTGAAAGGCTACTACAAATGAATTATTACATTCCTACCTCATCTACTCAGCACTCAAGTTTTTTGCGCAGTTGCAGACTAGACATCATCTTTCAACCACACATGTTCAGCTGAATTGTAATAAGTTAGGGAAAGCCATCCACTTCTAACAAAAAATGAAACAGGCACAACTTAGGTATGCAATTCTTAGCAAGAAGCTTGGCAGAACTTTGCTGTAAATGAAGAATATATAGTCTTTGCTGTAAATAGAATTGTGCGGGGACTTGTTTTCACCAGACACTTCACAAAGATCACAATGCCATTAGTCATATGTAGGGGTCTAATACTAATGATGGAATGACTAATAAATAAAATCATGAAATGTTTTTCAGTGTTAAATCTGGTATGATATATTTACTTTTGTTATTCTTTTTTTTAATGTGTTTGTAATGCAGACCAAAAACAGCTTATCTGACATTTTAAGTTTGTTTTTTATTTTTTTGCTTTTACTTTTGCTGCAGGTGATCCATCAAGATTCCATTCTTTCTATATTGTAATATGTGTGGACTATACACAAGACTTATACACCCTTGATATAATATCAATGGGGCGTCTTGGTTCAAATGTGCGAAAAACCGTGCTGTTATCTTCTCAAGATGTTAATGGACAGGTAAAATACACTTCTCTTCAATGGACTGGTCTTGCATGACAGATTAAAGATAACAAAAATTAACTGCAATTTTGTGTGTGTGTGCACATTCATGTTCATCTGTAAGGCGTGCACGTTTAAGCTGCAGTGGTTACCAGATTAGTTTGCAGGTTATTAATCATTAATCAGATTATATGATTCAAGATTATGATTATAGAATAAATATCAAATCCATTGACTTTATAGCTGTGTTGCATGCAAAATTTCTCATATGCAAAGCAGTTTTTCCTTTTGTTTTTGTGGTGGGAAAAAGGGTATTTTGATATAGAGATACAGAACATGAAACTGAAATCTTGTAATACGTAGCTAAATTAGTGTTACCTCAGCCCTCAACCACAAACTGTTCTTGAAGGCTGGATGAATGCCAAGTACCACCACCAGCCCCAAACGTACATCCTGTTTAATGTCAATGCATTTAATTTGTTCTGGCACTAACTACCTTGTATTATTTGTAGTATTTTATAGTATGAAATATAGAAATATATTACTTAATATCTATCTTTTGTGTACTTTTATTTTGTCAGCTTTTATGATTTAGCATTATCAGTATCGTCAACTTATGCCATACTGAATAGCTAATTAGACGGCGTGTCACTTTCGCTAGTTCTTAAAGTAATAAGTTGGTGTTTTTAAATTAAATTTTTCTTTCCTTCACTTTAAGCACTTCTTGAGTAGCATGATGACTATATGGTACATGTATATATACGTAAATGGGGGGGGGGGGGAGGAATACTGAACCATGCTTGAGGTCTATGTCCTCTGCTCCTCACACTAAGTGGTGAAAACAAAAAGCTTGATACCTCATGGTGCAAAAAGGCAGGAGTGGAAGTGACGGTACCTCATAGCTTCTATAAGTAATCAAACACTGAAAAAATTTAATGGCCCTAGAAAAAGATCCACCTATTTTGTAATAAATTTTATACTTTAATAGAAATAGAAATAATGAATTTTTAAAACATCAATTAAGGTCAATCATGTCTGTTTAAACAGTTTTGCACATTGTCAGGTCCATGATAAATTGTCAAAATAACCACTTTTTTGACAGGATGTTTTAATACAAAGAACAACACAAGTATTGAAAAACAGAAATTCAGAATAGGCATGTTCATTAAGCATTTTCAGGATGGCTTGCAATGCTGTAATTTCAAATGTAATGATAGGATAAATTTAAGACCGGTAGTTTCTAAATGGTTTCTGTAAGAAAAAGTCCAGTTAATTCAACTTTAATTGATGACATTAAAAAAGAACAGTCAGGAGCCAGTCTTAAAAACATGTCGATGCAATTTGTCAGACACTTGAATATTTAAACATGTGCTGCAGGTCTTATAACAAAATGATCTTCACAAAACCAACTATTTTAAAAAATGACTTACCTGCAACTGTCCGCCCCTCATTATCATGCAACCATTCATCATCATCATTCATAAGAAATGACACCTTTCATAAGTAATATAATTTAGTATTTAAAACAACTCTCATTGGAAACACAGGCACATTAAAAATTCATGCAAAACATCTGTACCTGTTTTGTCTTAAACTATGTGCACAAGGATGATGTCATGTTTAAAGTATAAAAATCATGCACATTATATATAATGAAGCTATTTCAATAAATATGTTACTTCTTTAGAAATTTACTTTAAAATATTCCTTTAAGAAATGTAATCTTAGAGCATGCCAAGTTTGGGAAAATTTACTTTGGCAAACACTTTTACTCTTACCTGTTATGCCATTCAGTGTGACAGCGTGACACTATGATTAAAGTATATTAGTTCAGAGGAAAATAGATGTTAAAATTAAGAGTTTTGGATCTTGTTACTCAGTAATAATTTTTTTCTTTTAAAAATTTCAGCATGAAGTTACAATCAAGTTTTGTACATATGTCAGGAATCTGACGACAATTGTACCAACACATGCATTTTACATAGCATTACTGAGTAAATTTTGGGGGAAGGGGAGGAGCATAACATGTTCTATTAAAAACTTTTCAAAACCCTTTTATTTAGTTCAATATCCTAAGAACCTGCATGTAAAATTTTCTTTATTGGAGGGGAGTAGGAATTGCAAAAATTATAGAAAATCTCTTTTCATTTTTATGGTTACTTTCGCACCATAAACAGGAAACTGCCTAGAAGTTATTATATAGTTCTAAAGAATTTCATTGTAAGTTTAAGCCTGGTCTGCACTACAAGAAGCTAGCTTTCTGTAAATACTGAACATTTTTGTTTTTATGTTTATAATATTCATTTGAGGGATCCTACAAGTATCAGACCACAGCCAAATAATGATCCATACTCAGTATGCTTTAATTGTATAGGCCCAGAGGTCTAAACTCATGCTTTGACATAGGTACCCTTGCAGATATTTAACAGCAATTGTGGAATGTTTCAGGAGCTACTAGTTATAATTAGTCTAAATAAATGGAATCTGTTGCTGATGAGACAGGTGATAAGTTTTAGTTGGCAGTGGCAAATGAGGACTGCTATTCTATTCGTGGTTTGCACAAAAAAGGGCAAGTTAGGTGATACAAACATGTAAGGAATGCCAAATGAAGCACTTATTAGGATGGCTTTTTTTAATTATTTTAAAATGACTAAGGTATAAGGGAAATGAAGAAGGGATGGCTAACCAACTTGTAATAATCTGAATATTGGAAAATTTCTTTTAGTATTCTATAGGCACTATGTAAAATTATATAATTTACAACTTTGTGCATGTACTGAACACATGGCCATAAAAGATCTTTTAAAAATCTTGAGCAGTCATGAAAATATGCACATAAAGGTGGAATATTTTTAGTCATATACTTTCAGCTGTGGAATGACTAATGTGTCTAGCCTTTGCTGCCTGAAATATAATACTTTTTATCTGTGGACATAATATAACATCCATGTGAACACATTAGGAAAAGCATCATAAAAGAAATGCAGAACATACAAACAACTTATACTGATTGAAACATTTGCTCACAAACAGCTGAGTAAAAGCACTTCTAGAACAGTTTTGTTTCCAAACAAATGTGCCAAAAAAAAAAACCAAAAAAACCCTGATCAGAGGGTGTCTAATTCATTTCTGTTAACATCAAAAGTCTTTTAGTGAGAAACATTGAGGATGTAAATGCATTCCTAGATAAATGCCTCACATCTAAATATAATAAATCTTGTGCAAACAGTTCTGAGACTGATGAGTAATAAACAAGTTTCTCACACAATGTCGCTACTTAAGAGTAGTAAGGTAGCGCCACCATCACAACTAGTTAGAGGTAGTTGACACACAGAAATGACCTCGAGATCCTCAGCAGAGTATTATGATTTGGCGTTTTCTTACACGTCACTGTCTCTAGGAGAACCCTGATGCAATCACATTCTCAGGCTCAAACATTGTTTAATGCAGAATACTCATAGTTGGTACCTGTAAACTATGTTATCATTAGTCTTATGACTCCTTTTTCAAACATACCTTCAGCCAGCATTTTTGGTTTGTGATATACCACTGCATTTAGCACTGGCATAAGACTAGAGATATGAACACGTTTGAAGTGAAGCACCTTTGTTCTACTAATCCTTGCCTCCCTTCCTTATGTTAAAGCTGCCAGCATCATCTTGGATCTATTTTTGCAAATTACTTTTCCATATCACTTTTTCACAATTGCAGACATATTCCTGTTAACAGTGTCCATTACAGATAAGCAGCTGCCTCTTGGAAATCATGTCCTGAGCTTAATTTGAGATATGTTTTTGACATTCACTTTTAACCAAATGCTCCATCCTTTGCCTGCAGCAGTGGCAGTCAGCTGGAGCATCCGTTAAATAGCTGCCTTGACCAGATCACAACCTTCGTAAATTCTTTTTGCTTTTTTTACTGCCCACAGTGTCTGTTCTTGTCTTTTTCATTGCTATCGGTTCACAGGGATTTGGGTAGTGGAATGGAGCTAAACAGAGTATGCAAAAGTCATATTTGCACACAATGCATTGCCCTCGATCATGGGTTGGTAAGACCTTTGATACGGAATGGCATTTTGGACAATGTCGTAGATTTTCTCCCCATCGTAAAGTTCGTCTTGTCTGCAATTTTAGAAAAGAGGCCTTTTTTCAAACTTCATTGTGCTATGAATAACATTGCTGTAGATATATTGTTAAAAAAGAGCTGGGTATTGTAATATAAAGGAATCTGGAAGTCAAAAAACCTTAAGTTACATTCCTATGTGAAATAAAGACAACGGTTACTCAAAGGCAGATTATGTTCTTAAATTAGTAAACCATCAATTGTTTTATAATACAAGCTAAAGAAAAATTATATTCAAAGAAAATAAGCCAGAAGAAATGCACTTAAGGCAGTTTCTACACACCCTTTCACCCACCCATTTGTTGTTGTTTTAAACTGTTATTTAAATGTTTTGCCAGCATCCCAAATACTGCAGGATAATTTTTACCCCTTGCCCTACCTTATCTTTGCAATACCTACAGATAATCACTGTATATGTAGCTTGTCCCAAGCAGGAGTTTTGAGTAAATTTTTATATATTCAGATTCTTTCTTTCCCTCGATCTAACACTTGGTGAAAGACGTGACAACAAAGGGAGAAGGATATGAACTGTTACTTAGTTGCCCTTCTAACATACCAGATTATCTTGTAAATCATAGCATATGTAGTGTGACTTTATTCTGTTACAGCAGTGGAGCAGCATGCAGGAGTCGTCCTAGTCTTATTTCCAGGAGGAAAAATGATCATTAATTTTCTAGACCCATAAAAAGAATTGCTTTTGTACCTGTTCATACAAAAAGGATGGTGAGGATGAATAGATGTGAGTTAAAGGTGAAACTCCTAGCTGAGGCAAAGGATGTATAGGCTGGATTTCTGTAAGTCGACCTGAAGATGCTGTCATTGCTCGTCGCTTTTGAAGACGCGCAATATCTTTGCTAACTTCATTCTCCTGCAGTCCACAAATATCATTCCTCAGATTTAAATTCTTTAAACTATGCTGTTCATTTGATAAAAAGCCACTATGAACACAATGCTCTTCATTTACCAACATACATGCACTTTATATTTACTCTGTATTACAACTTCAGTCATGAGCCTTGTAGTCACTCAGATGCAGTAGTAAGCAGCTTTAACAATTTTAGATTATAAAATGCAGGAAAACATGCTCAAGTTTCAAAACTTAATGGCTGTTTTACTGAAAAATACTTACTTTGCCTGATGTATCCTTATTCATTAGCTGTGTGAGAAACTTGTGATGCATCTCACTGGCTTTTGCATGCTGGAAACAAAGCTTTCTCCAGAGGTTGCAAACATGACTTATCCTGCAGACAGTTGTATATCAGATTTGTCAACTCAGCAAACCCAAAGTTACCAACAGATTTCAAGCCAGATAAATCAACTGGTTTTACAGACCTTTTGGGGTAGAAAGTTTGAAGGATTTTTTCCAAACTATTCCCATTCTAAAACGTCACAGATTTGACCTTTTTTCTGTGTCTATAAATGTTTCAAGGTTTATATCTCATGAATAGAGGAAAGTCATTTGCTCGGGTGTAGAGATATACAGCTACTTAAACTAAAATGCCGTACAAACGGACCTGAACATGCATGTACTAATTTAATTACCAAAATTTCTCAATTGGGAAATATTATTCCTTTAACCAGTAGGTCTACTGAACAAATAATGCCTCCACTGAAAGTTAAGTTTGCACAACAACAAGAAAATCTGATTACCGGCATATATCCTCTGGCTGTAGAAATGGTAATAATAGTGAGATCACATCCACACCAGAGAAGTGCAGTTCACCAACAATGTCTACTACTTCTACACCTATTCGCCTCCCAATCAATTTCTTGGGACAATGTTTTAAAGTCACAGCATCACGAAAGCTTTCAACAAAGTTTGCATGATGGCTAGAGCCATCTAGCGCTGTATTGGAATGGTAAGCTTCATCTTCAAAATGCTCAGTTTCTTCCCAGATCTCATAGAATTTTTCTTCAACCTTGGAGTGTTCAGTGGTGTGCTTTCCATATTCATGGTAACTAGACTCCTGGAAAGATGTAGGACTATAATCTGTTTCACTTTCAGCATAAAATGATGGACTGTCACTTTCATTTAGACAGTCACTACTGCATGCTGAATGAGGAAATTTTAATCGAGGAAACTCAGTTAGAGGAGTGGATGAAAATTTCACTTTGTCCCTCCTGTGGCAATATGTGCTGATGCATGAAGAATCATGAGGGGACAAGTGAGGGGTTCCACCAAACCCACTGTCATCAATTTTGGGGAATGAAACTATGCTGTCTAAAAGCTTGGGACATGTTCGCTCCACATTAGGGGTGCTGGTACACACTGGTGATGTCATTGGCAAGTACTCTGGCTGGCAGCTCACAAGCTTTGTCACATGGCACATATCTTGTTGTGATGCCTCCATCTGCTGTTAAAGAAAAGTTTGTTTGCAACTTACATAGTAAGACAGTAATGATTGTCAAAAATCAGAACATGTTCAGTATTTTAATGGTCTCTAGATGGTAGAACAGAAAACTAAGATTCAGTATTCTGCTGAACTTAACGCTGAACTTTTCTACAACATTCTTGGTAAATTTCATAGATGTTCTGCCTGGCAAATGTATATGATATGAGGCAAAGATGATCCAAATCAAATGGCGATTCCTTCTGATACAAACATTACTTTGTAATCTAAGACTGTTACAAACTTGAGCTAGTTTTTAGTACTTTGCCAATAAGATACTAAGTTACAGTATGGTTGCATATAAAACACATGAGGGAGAACAAACTAGACCAGGTTTAAGTTCTACAAGTTTCATTATGTTTATGTTGAATTTTAAATTCATTTGATGCAATACCAGAAAAAAATTGCTCCATTACTAGAGACCCTTATTTCCTGTGATGATTCGAGAATGGTTGCGGCGATCTCAAAGGAAATCGCCGACTTCCTTCGGGCTTTTACAATAGTTGTTTTGTGCAGTCACATATTTTCTGCTGTTTTACACATTTTCAAATCATCTGTGGATGTTATACCACTGACGTGATCTAAGGAGTATTTACCAGCAAATTAATTTTGCAATAACTGGCGTATGATCCAGTAATAATATGCTCAACTTTTAAAGGCGGGAAAGTGGCAATCAGACAGTAAATCGCTGTAAATATAACGATCATCGGCGAAAAACCTCAAAAATAAAAGTTTTTAAATGATGCCTAGCGAAAAGAGCATTGTAATTCACTTCAGCGTGGCAGATAGTAAAAGCTTTAGTTCATCGCACATGTAAAATCAAAATTAGCCATCATTTAGTACATGAACCATTTTTTTAAACAAAAAACAG
The DNA here is from genome assembly GCA_004794325.1 of Pomacea maculata. Lineage (NCBI taxonomy): Eukaryota > Metazoa > Mollusca > Gastropoda > Architaenioglossa > Ampullariidae > Pomacea > Pomacea maculata. The sequence goes on from SRHC01002657.1 coordinate 14,009, forward strand.
TAAAATCGCGTTAGGAAAAGAGGGGCGATACATGTAAAATACACGTAAAATAATCGCTGGGAATAATTACGCTACCTTAGCTACAAAATGCCCCGGTGCTGATTACCGGTCAGACCCTCCAACACGCCGAAAGTAACTGAGTATAACAGTAACTCTCCAAGCTAAAGATAGTGATGTACAGCTTGCTTTGCACCAAAATGAGAACGATTTTAACAATGTCATTGTAAGATTATATAAATCGATCGTACCTTTGTTCTTTTCTTGTCTTCTCTTATATAAATTAACCAAAATGACAAGTGCAAAAGTGAGACACATGCAGCTTATTCTGTTCGCGGATGGAGGGGGTAAACGGGCGAGCGGGAAAGGGGTTGTTACATTCTCAACTTACCATCGTGTTTTTTCAGCTGCTTGAGTCAATCAAATGTTTTTTAACCGGCCAAACACAAATTTAGCCGATTTTTCTCGTGTAGACAAAGATTCCACCTCCTATTCGATGTGTAATGGTGATTTCTCCAAAATATTTTTCCAGCTATCGCTCCTGTACCACAGCTGAGTTCAAATTGCTCGCCAAGTAGACCACGTGAACCAATCGTCGCAGACCACCTTGAACTTGAATGATTGTTTCCGGGTCAATTGCCACTTCGCATATGAGACCACAGACATAACACAAGTTCGTGGTGAGACCTCGTGAGTATTGGTGTCAGAATTTATTCAAAGGTGAATATGTTTGTCAGTTACTTATACTGGAAAGAATTTTTATTGTTTAAATTTTATAAAGGATAATTAACATTGTACATAATAAAGCTGATGGTGATGATCGTAATAAGTCTGACGTACTGATCCAAGGCTGCAGTGGTTTGTCATGCCCATCACTATGATGACAAACACAGAGCAATGATAATGACAATGATCAAATTTATTTGTCCCAGTGGGCAGTTTGAACATGGGAAGGTGCTCTAGTTACAGTAAAGTTAAAAATAAAAGTAGAACAAGTTCGTTGCAAGGTGCGCCGTTAAGATTTACATTACCACGTGAAAGGAAGGCAAGGGACACACATACTTACATATATACTATAAACAAACAACAAACTTGCATCAAGAATAATCATGTGCGCACCTACAACATCACACACGCACCACTGACACTTCATCTGAGGTTGAGCAGCTAGACCGCAGATGGCACAAACGATTTCAGGTGTCTGTTACTTTTACATGTTGGCATAGAATAACGTTTACCTGAGCTTAATAATACAAATTCTCTAGTTAGTACATGTTCAGGTATTGACAAAATGCGTGAAGCTTTCCATACAATTTGTTGATCACAGAAAGAAACTAAATCCCTCTGTCGGACACTAATTATCTTAGAACAGATGTATGTGGACAATACTGTTCAGTGTGTTCCTATCAAGGACAGAGACATTGCGAAATCAGGATACAAATGAAAAGGATAAAAGACTCTCAATAAACGACTGGTAGCCTAAGATTGCTTGACTAACTGAAAAACTATTGAGCTTACAAAGTTGGGGTTTTGACATAAGTGAATTGGGAAGAAGTTATTATTGAATTTGTGAGACATTTACCAGATTTGTACATTGGTAGAGATTTAAAATCTGGCTTTTTTCAGCGTAAGTTTTGATAGATTTTCATGATTTTAGAAAAAGTGATATTATTTGCAACATATTCTGTGCATCAGGTGGAATTGAAGAAACATGGAGACTCCAAAAGATAATCAGACAACAACAAAGTCACAAACAATGATCTACATCTGTGGAGGTAACAGCTGGTGTTGTTGGATTTTTTTGTTTTTGTCTGAAGCATTCATTGTCTGCAAAATTTCAAGTTCTTAAGTAAAGACAAAAATTTTTTTTAAGAGTCAGGCCATCAGTATTTGAACACACTAGTATAAGCCCATATACTGTATTTTATCTGTATTTTCCATTCAAGATTGTCATTCAGAAAATGAAATCAAGGCACGTGATCCTATTCGTTGTCGAGAATGCGGTTACCGCATCATGTACAAGAAAAGAACAAAGCGCTGTATCCTTTGTAATGATTGTTTATACAACTATTAGTGTTAATATTATACTAGTAGAGTATGATTTTGAATAGTGATATGTATAGAGAGAGGAAACGTGTCATTACATGGAACCCAGGAACTAAATGGGCAGATGTTCCAATCACATTGTAATGTGTGTAAATCTCCATATCATTTAAAGAAGATTTTCAATTTCAATTACTTTCCTATATCAGCATCAGTAATATAGCACTTGGCGAGTGATTGTTTGCATTTGGCTTTATTAAAAGCGATTAGTTGTCTTTCTTTTTTCATGAAGATTCAAAATAGACAGTAGACGTGTGAGAAAATAATTTGAACAATTAGATAACACCTCGAAATCAACAGTTGTTAAGAAATTTTACTAAAAATTTCAGAAAAATAACAATTATGATCCTTAACTTGATACAGTGGTTGTATTTGATGCCCGGTGAAAACTCAGAAGAACGTCTATAGTGTCTTCACCATCGGCATTGTTTCTGTTCATTTTCAGCTATCAGTTCTGATTCACTAAGAGAAATTTGGTTTTACTTTGTTTTAGGGTTTTTCCCCAGACTCTGTAAGAAACATTCGTCTCAGGATGAAACTTGAAACTCGGTTTCTCTTGGCATTTATTATCTTGTAGTTGATTTTTTTTTGTTTTTGCTTTTTTACACATTCTTACTCCTTCTCTTTGAGCAGGTAACAACAAGTACACTAGTACTAATTAACATTAATAAGTGTACTGAAATTTAGAAATTTTCCCTTTTTTTTTTTTTTTCTTTCTCGTCAAAAGAACCCTCCTTTTCACGCTCATCCAACCACCCAAACAGAAATTTGAAGAATATCTTGTCACTTTTTTACGCTTAAATCCTTTCTTGTAAACATTGTTTTTTTATGCCCTAAAAACACAAACTGATTGTAAAGTGAAACCCATGAAGTATTCATGCTTGTAAGGTGTGGCACCTGATAGTTGTTATGGTTTAAGATCTTCAGAAGTTAGCACTTGTTTTTAAATGACAGTTGAATGTCGTGCATTAAAATTTATGCTGTTTGACTGTATTAAATGCAGAAAGTGAGATTGCTTTATGTGCAAATGTATACATGTTGACACCACATCAAAACTGTTTATGTGTACCGCAACATTGTTCTAATGGGCATGAGAAAAAGTAACAACTATCCAGTTTTTGATGTCAGAAGAATAAAGCATTCAAACTTTTTCATGTTTCATTTTATCACTGTGTCTGCACAAATGCATGCATGTCTGAGCATGAGAGTATTTACGCTTGAAAGTACAGATAGTTGTTTTGTCGTGAACGAACAGCATCTTTTTAACATATTTGTCGGTTAAAGGTGATTGCCAAGTAACTTCGATCGTTTACACAGCACATCTATAGAAAAGTCTGGAAAAACGTTGCGACCCAATGAGGATGACAATAAGTCATTTTATGGTCATCAAAAAAAAGTACCGTTACCTTCTGTTAAAAGCACTCAAATCTTAAAAAATATTACTTTGTAGCTACACGAAGTCGCTCTAGAAGATTTTGATAACAGATATACTTTGCATTGTTAGTTACTGATAAGACTTTACTAAAACCTAGGAAATGTTATGCAAGATGGCTAAAATGCATGGATATGATGCTTCCGTTGACTTTTAAGAACCACGAACAGTAAAAATCTTAATTTAGGCTTAACATTTTCTACAATACTGCGAGTAGTGGAAGGGGACTTCACTCTTAGGACCAGGAGGAAGGGGACGTCAATCTGAACCGTTGTGTCCGTGATGAATTGCGACGACTTTTTCGAAGCAGAGAGATTAGAAAAAATCGGACAGAAAGAGGAAGCATTTAATGTATATTCACGTTTCATCGCGTTCGCAGAAGAATGCATGCTTAACTGTAAAACTACAAGTTCCTACCCAAACTGTCAGTCAATGTAAGGGTTTGCCGACTTAGATTGTCTATTTTTCATTTTAACAAACGGGTTAATGTTTATCAAATTCTACCATGTCCTTGACTGCTATAACTCAGAAAGCACTTTTTCAGTGTTTATTCTAATGAAAATATGATGAATTATATAGAACTTTATATCTTTTTTTTCACATTTGCAGCCAAGAAAAACTTGCTCTGGCATACAACAACCGAGGGCTTTTGAATTATCAGAATGTCGAATTCAAAGCAGCAAAGCTTGATTACACAAAGGCACTGGAGTACAATCCTAACTTAGCTGTTGCATTCTACAACCGAGGTCTAATCCATTACAGACTGAGTAAGCTTAACATTACTTAGAAAATAGCTGTCCAGTTTTTTGTGACGGCTGTTGCTTTGCTTTTCATTAGGTGAAAACAAAAGAATGTGAGAGTTGATGCAGAGAGAGGATAAAAAGTGATAAAACTTTATAATTTGAATAATTGTCCGTGTATTTCAATTCTTAAACATGGGTTAATCTGTTTCTAGGCAATGATAAATTTGAGTTTCAGTTTTATTTAATATTGTGTAAAAACCTCACGTTATAGTCTCAGTGTTCATGGAGCAGAATCACTGCCTGTAATGTAAAGGTTACTCAAATAAATGCGTAGTAGACTATTGCAAAGAATCATCATGCCTGGTCAACAGTTTTGTGAAAGAATTTTTTTTTTAATTTCAGGTAACTTTCATGTAGCGGTAGAGGACATGGAGAGAGCTTTGTTCTTAAAACCTGACTTTGAGCATGCTCAGAAATGCCTTCAGCAGAGCCTGGAGGACTTAAAAATGGCTATGGCAAAAGAAACATGCACATCAAATTTGTTAAAGTAAAAGCAAGATTGAGAAATACAGTTGATTGGACTTTTAAAAACTGTGATTTTGAAGTACTTGTTTACTATATGTTATTAAAATTAGGCATCAGTTACCAAGTTTTGTTATAACTGTACACATTTTTCAGTGGCTATTTAAACCAGAATTTTCAAAATTTTATTATAAAATTTAAATAATAACTATATTATGGCTAAAAAGCTTCTCATACATAAATGTTCCCGCAAAAATGGCTTGAATGGCAAGTAAAATTGAGAGTGGACAATGCAAGTGAAAGTCAAGGTATCTGACAAAGTAAGCATGCTCAATTGCAAACAAATGTGTGTAAGCACACACACACCCCTTCCTGCAAAGCCAAAGAAGTCGTGGCTAAAATGAACCATTTTATTCCCCATTCACACTCACATCTTCCACATAGACCTATATTTATATATCTAAATGTAACTGACGACAAAATACTTCAAGAAGGTATTGGCAATACCAAAACCTTCAAAGAACATTTTGATGGAAGTGTTTGGTTATCTTTTTTTTTTAGCTGCACTGAAAGAAATCTGGCACATCCCAGATCACAAAGACACAATGCAAAGTCAAATGCATGCACATAAACAGTCACTAAAGTATGCATACAATCATGCCAGCAAGCAACCAAGTACGCACACACACCACACATGATCTGTAAATCACTGGTCCAGTTCCCCAAGATAGATCTGTTTGTCACTGGAACATGACAATACTGCAAGAAAAAGACAATAACCATCAAGGCAAAGTATATGGCAAATAAAACCTTTTAAACTTATTTGATGATCCTTTATAATGCAGCCACTTTTACAAAACTAAACGTGTAGTTGGTGCAAAATGTATGCTGAACACTTAAATCCACAAACCTATCCTATTATAGGCACAATAATCATAAATGTTTATTCAGCACGACTACAACCCTTTTGTAGTAAATTTCCTCACAGTAACCATAAACAAACAAATTCAAAATTTTATAATTAGAATTCAAGTTAACACACTAGTAATCTATCTTCTGTAATATTCTTCTTTTACCTGGAAGCTTCTAGCAATGTTCAGTGATTCATAAAGCACCACATCAAAACAATGTATGAATCACCTCCAGATTTGTAACCCACTCAGGATGATGACAATTTGAATGTATTTTGTAGATATTATTACATCGGTGGATTTAAAATGCTTCCCAGGCTTGTGAACTCATTGGATATTACGGTTTTCCAAGAAGCACGTCGCAAACTATTCTAAGAGCAAGAAAAACAATAACAACTCATGTCTTGGCTTGTGAGCTTATTGGATAGTAGTTTTCCAAGAAACATTTTGCAAAGTACGAGCAGGAAAAACAGTAACGACTCCTGTCTATTTGGTTCATTCTGCGACTAGAACTTGGTAAGGAATAAGATGATTTGCAGCCTCGCTTGCATTTTTTCAACTAGATTCCGCAAGCTGGGAGCGAATTGCTGGTTTCATCCTATTTGTCATTCTATAGACATAACACCTGCATGTTGCATGCATCCATGTATGTGTTCTTATGTTACTGTGTACTTTATTATTATTTCTCTAAAGTGGCGCACATACTATGACTCTGTATTACACTGTTGTTTGTTTTTAATTGTGTAAAGCGCATTTAGTCTTTTGCTTTTAATCTAATTTCAAAGGATAACTTCCATGCTGTGGTTTCTTAAAAACACGAGAAGAGATGATTCCCTTAAATACAATTGACAGTTTATAGAATATTGCGAAGGAATTTTGTAAGAAATAAGTTTGTGCTATTTAATATTTTCTGCAAGAAAATGTGATTTAATAATGCAAGCACAACATGTATTTAGGATACTTACAAACGGGTTCATATGGGTGAAAATCAACATCATTGACAGAGCCTGCATGACCAGGAAGTTTATAAATTATGCGCCGAGATGTTGTGTCCCAGACATAAACAAAGCGATCACCAGACCCCGAGGCCACTTTGCTGCCATCTGGTGACCAGGTACAACGAAGCAGATTCTGCAAGTGAATGAAAGTTGACCTCCATGATTATGCAGAATTTGACAGTGCTATGGCTTATGCTCAATCTCAGTAAGGGATGTGTGCACATAAAACTAAATGAAGATTATAGTTAGAACATACCTGGTTTCAGCATTGTTATAGCAGTTCAGCCAAAAATACTGAAGTCAAATACTTTACAGCCTACATTAGAACTATCATCAAAGGCAGAGAACTAAAATGGTTCTGAAGCCTACACAATTTTTACCTTTAAGCGGTTTCTGTTTGTTACCACTATGGCCTAATAATATATGGCTTTTATAACCAACAGCAAAATGTAAGATAAATGGTCACATAAGTTGAGTTTTAAAGAAGGGCAAGTTCAATTTCTTAAAGTCTCACCTTTTCAAATGTGTGTTGGTGGCCTGACATGATTTTCACACATCGCTCTTGTGGAGCATATGGCCGGACATCCCAGATTCTCACTGCACATAAAAAGTGTTACCTAAAAATGATGCATTCATCACAAAAATGAACTGTTTCAATATTTTTCCTCAAAAAATACTTGATAAATTTGACAGAACATCACAAACTATAGATGTTTATATTTAAAGGTAAAGATTTCAGTTCAATCACTACTCAAAATATTATTAATTTCATTTGACTAAGTCATTTTCTTGCTCTGTTTATCATTTTATTTACAACTTTCTCACCATGCTAACATTTTTGATTTGGTAAAATAGAAATAAACACACTAATAGAAGAAAAGTGAAACTACACATACGTACATAGCCAGGGTACATGGCATCATTCATTTAGATTGCTCCCCATTTTTCTAGCTGTGATCTATAAAATCGGGGGAAGGGAGAGGGGTAACTGGATAAAGAATTAGGTGATGCATTTGGGTGTCATCACTACCGAACAGATCAAAAGATTTTATGAGTTGGGGAGGCAGGAGAGAAACTGGCCACCTGATAAAGGCAAATTAAGCTTATCAACCTTTCTCCCTTGAGGAAGCATATGAGACTTTTTTCCCATTAGAGTCACCAGTAACATTTAAGTACAGAGAAAATAAATACACCCTTTGAAACATACTCTAATCAAACATACCCCATGATTGAACCCCACTCTCCTTTAGTTATAAAAATTAGAGAGTACCCTATTGTCTTCCAATCTTAGGTTAGTTATTAAACTAATTTTTAAAAAAAACCAGCAGTTAAAAAAAAAAAAGAAAAAAAAACCCTGTACAGCAAAAATGAGGTTAAAGTGAGCTTACAAGTGTTGTCCATTGCATTAGATAGAAGGTAAGACCCATCAGGGCTTAGCTTCAAACCTGTCACAGTATCTGAATGGCCTCGCATGCGGTATGCCACATCATTTTTACGAAGATCCCAAACCTAGCGACAGATGGAATGTTTTACAAAGTATATAGAAACAATACTCATTAAAATACTAGTTATCAATCTTACTTTCAGCGACTGCAACACACAAGCTTGTATTTCGTAGAAATGTGGTTCCAATAACTGTACTTTCATGTATTCATGCAGACACATGAAATATGGTGTTATTGCATCATTTTTGACAAGTTGCATTCCTTAAGCCCTAACTCCAGCTTTTCTTAATGGTCTGAATGCACACATTCTGTTTTATTTGACAAAATACTGGATTGAAAATGGTTTAGCACTGGTAAAACCAAATTTCTTTAAAATATCTGTCACTTGCCTTGATATCGTTATCAATTCCTCCAGAAAAAATCTGCTCTGCTGTGTCATTAAAAGAAACTGCTGTCACTTGATATGTTGACTGAAAGGTGTTGATAACACCCTTCTTACGAGCATCCCACATCTGAAAGAATGATGGTGAAGTGTCCACATGAAAGGCTTTGAAGTATGTTAGAATTTCGCCCATAATTCTAATAAAACCTAACAACAATATTATATAATAGTTAAAGTTGTCATCGTCATCAATGATTTATCTGTCTTTGTGTCCCATATTCGAAAGTTTCCCTTCCTTGCTATAAAGGTCACATTTATATTTTTTGATTTAGTCATTCTTCACTTCTTGAAACTAAACCACAGCCAAAAAGTTTTCTTTTTTCATCTGTAAGCCATAGCTTATTAAAGTAAATCTACTTTGTCAACATTGTAAGAGGATGATGATGCCAGTGCAAAAGGCGCTGGTCAAATCAGTCAAAACAATAAAGAACAACATAAATAAGAGCAAGATAGTAGAAGACTCTAAATAAGGCTTTGACTCACCTTGATAGTGCCATCATCACTACCACTGCACAGATACTGGGGTCCTCTGCGTGCCGGACTCACCGAGTTGACAAAAGATTGATGACCTTTCAACTTTCGCATTCTTACTCCTGCCTCTGTGTCCCATACTGCCAACGTTTTGTCTGTCGAGCACGAGAAGCACATGCTGCCAGACAGCCCAAAATATTTTAAACATTAGAACAATTTAGAAGTACATGAATAAAACATATGAGAAAGAGAAGAAAAGAAAGAAAAGATAAAAAATGAATTAACTATTATTGCAATTTTCTGGGTAAGTCCAGAGCTGCTGACAGTGTTTGACAGTGTCAAGTGTTTGTCATGACATTATCGCTGAGGATCATGAATTTCATCATGTGACTGGTTAGACTAGCTTGTCATGACATCCTTAGCCACTGACAAAATAAGTGGTAGAACCAACCCTCACAATAAAATTGTTGCAAATTCAAGGGTAAAAGAAACACCAGAAATTAATGTTGGATGCAGTTTGACATATAACATTGATATATGGACTATATTATAAATAAATACCATTTGTTAAATGATCACTGTGCCATTCAGTATAATATAGGGACTGATGGCCTAAACAATAAAATATTCTTCTTATCTTCCGTATAATCTTTATGATGGATCTACAAATCATACCACTGAACCATATTTTGTCTAAGTTCTATTGATTACCTCTGCATTCAACTTACGTTCCATCTGTTGAAAATTGCAGTTCCATTACTGCACCAGTATGCCCCTTTAGTATTGCAAAGTTTTCACATTCTCCATAAACTGCCCAAAAGTCTGAAAAGCATTTTTTATGAAAGTTGTAATTACCATACTCTTTAAATAATGGCAAAGCTGGAAAAATTATCAACTGACAAATAATGACTATGTCATCATCAAAAGGATCTAACACTTCCTTTCACTCAATTGCTTTTTATTCCACAACAGGAATATATTAGCAATAAATCAAATAAATGAAAAAAACAGAAAAGTAGCAGCTTACATATAAGCCTATCATAGCCCGCAGATGCTAGAAAATGACCATCTGGTGAGAACTTGGCTGTGTAAATCTCGCCCTCATGACCCGTTAGCAGCATGATAGGGGCCAAAAGGTTTGAAGTCCTTGGTGGTCCCTGATAAAAGATTATTTATTTTACAAATTATGATTCAGCATGAAAGACTGCAGCATGATAGATTAAAATTTACTTTATGAGGGCCCATGAAACTGTTTGCAAATCAGTAAAGGGGACTAGAATTAAGGTTAGGATTAGAGGTTGGGTTCCTGGATATACATTGTAGGGTTTTATCCCCTAAGTATGTTATGGTATCCATAACAACCTCTGTCAATGCATAGTAAGCCATTCTAAAGTTGTTCCCATGGCTGTCAACTTACAGCCTACCACTTTTTTTACTAAAAAAAATTATGCAAAATTCATGTCTTGAATATTGTTTTAATCACTGGTGAAGATAGCTTCAAAATCAAAGGTGAAAATACATGAAGAAAATCTAAATGGCTTTGAAGCAATGAGTAAATATCTGATCTCAAAACTGCTCTTTTTTTATGAGAAGTGCCAAACAAAATGATATATCTCTGCTCCACTGCATATTTCACTTTTCAACAAAGTTTGTCAGCAAACGTAGTCTAACAATTATATAGTATTATATAGGCATAATTATAGAACATTTCAAACATTTCATTTATTGAGCTATCCCACAAACAGATTTCTGTGATAAGACGTTGACGCACAACTAAATGTCTTTCCCAGTAATACCTTATTCCCTGCGTGTGTACACTAACTAAACAGCGTGCAGTAAGCGTACCGTCTGCATCAAAGACATGTTTTCGTCGCCCGAAACAGCAACGAGCTCGTTCCGTGGTTTCTTTGCTACCACTAAAGCACCATCCATGGCCTTGCGTTTCAGATCCATCTTAGTAAATCCAGTGAACACCTTAAACTTTGATCGAAGACAAACCTGCCGCTCGGTTTGTAGTACCGCTTCCGGTGTCTCCCGGAAGACATTAAAAAGTTTACCTAAGCGTATACAAAAATTTGGAAACGAACAGCTTTTTAAAAACAAAAAGTCTCATCCTTGCCTACTTATTCGATACTACTAAAGATTAAAGTATTTTTTTAGGATATTGTTTTAATTAATTAATATTTTAACCAATTAATTGGTGGAATGGTTAGCAAAGGAGGAAATTTCATTGACCGCGGGATGTGACACAGTAACAACCTGTGGTAACATGTGGGCCGTCAATGTTGGTGTGTCTCACTGTCTGTGTATGTTGGTTAGGGACAGTTGTTGGTCTCTGCACGGACGTATGCATTTTATGCGGTAAAATGATGTAGATTTTTGTTACACCCAGACTAAATTCTTGTTAATTTTAAATTCCGGGTCAAAGGCGTGATCATGCCATAAGTATGTATATATGCATCTTAATATTTATATGTTTAGAGTAATAGACAATTTATATATTTGCGGCCACAAGATTTTACAGAATAAAGTTGTCTATTACATATATAATTACAGTTGATGGAGGAAAATGGATAATCGTAAATATACTTCTAAAGTCAGTTGTGATATTTGGTGATCATCAGTGAAGTGATTTAAAACATGGACTCAGAAGTAGCGGTTCCCCGTGTGGAGGCGAGTTCAATGTGCTATGCACCAAAAAAAAAACCACCTTCAAACTAATCGACAATCAACAATACAAGACACACATGCATCAGCAAATGATCGAATGACGCGCGCAGTGGCGTGGGAATTAGGATGCTCGATCGGCTTTTGTGGGGTGAGGAAAAAACCCATGCTGACAATAACCGACGTATGATCCCACTCGCACGTTAGTAAACAAAAGAAGGATGCGTACTTAGTAGTAGCAAACATCACAGCATGTACGTGCTGCTTTCAGTGTTAAACTCCAACGCAATCATATATCACTTAACAAGAAACTATTCTCATTGAAAAACGACTCACCCGCGGTACATTATCGCAACTACAAATTAAGAAATTATATATATGTAATAAACTTTATAATCATTTTAATGACACTCTAGGTTTGTAAGTCAGTGTGCCAAAAAATCTCTGCGTCCTCTTTTTTGTGTTACTTTTTCTTTTCATAAATCGCGATATATATATATAAAAATAAGCATAACTTTTGCCTGTTCTGTTGCCCTCGTAAATAAGGATTTGTCAGAACAGGGAGCGGCGGATCCAGGCTTTTGAGATGAAATGTTTCAAGAGACTCTTCCGGACAGGCCCGAACTTAGGGGCAGGGTAATGATTTCGAAGTATGAAAATATGATTTCGGAGAAATGTCGATCCGCGCATGCGTAAAGCAGGTCAATGCCAAAATCCTGTAGGAAAAATATAGTCGCGTCTCCTTGTCGCACCCTGGATGTACATCAACGCACACGAGCCCGGTATATGCAATTTCCACACAAACGTTATTTGCCCAATGATCATTTGGAGCTAGTTTTCTATTACACATCTTTTGTTTTGTCGGAAGTGACTAAACTTAGATGAACTCTCAAAGAAACAATTGGCTTGATCGTTTTCCTTCCCTGTCACGTGGTTGCTAAGAAAATCTGCAGGCTAAGGCTGGTGGCCTCGTTCACTTTTTGTCGTGTTTAAAATCAGTTGCTCCCTGTCACATCGATATGGCACGCAGGTCAACTACCAGCCGTATAGAATTCACGTAAGTTTGGCCATCAGTTTCATGTTTTGATAGGTTCATGATTGAAAATTACTTTAAAATATGGAGCTATGGAATCGAAATGAACGTCTTTGGTTACGTTGTTAACTTCGTTTATATTTCAAATTTCTACCACGAATACTGTTTGTCTGAGTTATTCAATACATTCTTAAATGAAGAAGGGAGAAAGGAGTCACGAAAGAAGAAATGAAAGAAAAGAAAATTTTGTGATGTCTTGCTGGTACGCTCGACTTGCACAGATGGTCGATCGCTAGTTTGAAATTCGATCTGCCTAGTGGCAGGAAAACTTTGCACACCCAGCAGTGGTGGTTACCTGTGACATCCGGAAAGTTAAACGGGAAAACCAAGGTAACTAACAACGATAGATAGCAATGATAAATGACAGATTATACTGCTACCCAAATGACATCCATAACGTGGTAGTGAATGAAAGACAGTAAACAAACAAGCACACGAACAACTGTCTCATTCCTACTTTAAAATAAGGATTTCAGTGACAACTTTTTTTTTTTTTTGGGGGGGGGGGGTTGTTATTTATTTATTTTGCTGTATTTAATCTCTCTGCATTGGGTTTGTTTAGTATTGTAGTGGCTCTGACGTTCTGAATCGTGTCCGGTCAAAAGTTTGCAGAACAAAAACATGTTTTCCTTATAACCGCGCCTTAAACAAAAGGTCGGAGGCACTTCAAATAAGCTTTTTAATTGTGTTGTCGAGTGACATTAATGAACCGTAATGAGAGAGAGCTTTCAGTCGCCTGAGTAGACATCAAAACTCTGCATCATGTAATTAGAGATTGTGCAATGAAATTTTAAATCAGAAGACAGTGAATGAAATGACATGACAGAAAAACAGAAGAATGCCATTGCAAAACTAAAAGAACTTTCTACGTTGTTACGCATTGAAACCAGTTGTTGTGACTGTGGACTTTGTTCGAATCCTCGAAGTAAACAGAGCCGTGTCCAACCACGAACTTGTATTACTAGACTGCTGGCAGACGATATTTTTTTCCAGCTAACTGCTAAAACGAGGCATTAGACGACAAAGCTTCCGGTTTATTCACATTCTTTGTTTAGGCTTGCCGAGACTAACAGCGGAGAACTTCGCAAGAGGCTAAGCGTTGGTCTTGGCAGACAGCAATCCACCTATACACGTCCATGGTCCACCTTACCCTGTTTTTTTCTCAAAGCATTGCTCCGCTTTGGGGGATCACACCCCATGCTGACAGTGAACGATGTTCATATTCTTGTTGCCTCAGTATCTTTTTTGAGGGGTTGGTTAAAGTCTTGCCCAGTAGACTGCAACCTTTCCGTCCCACTCACAGACTGCAAGTTATAAGTCAAGGTTGCGCAGGCCAGAATCGCAGCATCGTTAGAGGCTGTTCTTGCCAAAACTATACTCACACAACTCATTCGACACTCTTCCAGTCCACTGAGTCCGCCATCTTCACGCATTATGTTCAGTTTTCGGTTTTTGGTTTCTTGTAAATAAATCTACCCTACGCTGTGTTTTAGATACGATTGTAAGTAACCGATTCATTTGCAACCCACTTTTTATGTGATTTAGAACCTCAGCATCTATAAAAGCCCATCTAATCCTTTCCTTTGCTTTTCCCTTTCTGGGGGCTGTTGGGCTTTACGTTTCGTATGCTCCGCCCTAGATAGGATGAACCACTTTCAATTCACTGTCCCGACACCCAGCAGGCTGCGAAACCTCAATTTTGACTGATATATATATACTGATATATCGATATACCATACTGTTTATGAAGCATACTCCCTCGTTCTGCGTAATGTTGTAAAGTTCTTCTGCTTCCCTACAACGCTGAGGAAAAAAAAACTTTAGGAAGTGCAGCTCGTCCTGTTCAAATCCAACAACAACATTGATAACAAAAAAGTTTTTATTTTTCAAACAGCTGATTGTTCTCCTGATTTAGTTGTGCTGCTTTCTCCTTTCGCTTTCGATCCCCGTGCTCTGCTGACCAGATTTAGCTTTCTCTTTCTCCACTGTGGTGGTACTGATTTCAAAGAGTGTTTAACTGATACACTAATCTTTTTCGTGGACGACATATATCGGGGCACTTGTATCTTGGAACTCGTTTGTCATGGACGAGGAGTTCAGGTACCCTCCCTCACCCGTCCCCGAGCTCTCTCTCGTTCTTCATAACAATAAGAATAACAAAACAGGCTGGTCATAAGTTGGCTGCAGATACCGCCTGACCAGGATTGAGGAAGATTGTTTTGCCGGGCTAGGTGGCATTCTATTTTTCCCTCTCGCGCGGGGAAGGAACCAAGGTTCGAGGTTAGACAAGAAAGGATCTTCGAGCTGGTAGAATCTCTCTGAAGGCTCCAAGTGGGTTCGCTCAGATATCCCCGTCTTCATTCAAATTAAATCCTGCTGCCCGTTCATCTTCATCTTTTGTTTTCTTGCAGTGTTTTTATTCAACTTCTCTAATGTCGGATCCTCACGTTGCATCCACGAATAAACTTCATGTATCCCACTATGGACATAGGATCTCGTCCCCACCTGGCTAACTTCAGGAGCGGAGCTACAGACTTTTTCGCCTTACTCCGTTTTCACATAATTCCTAATGATAACCTGTCAAGGGGATGGGTGGTGGAATGGTGAGATGGGCAAGTTACCGGCGTAGGAAAGAAAGGAAAAACATACTCGAGAAATTGTGTTAAATATACAGAAAAAAGCTTTTGGTTTTGCCTTTTTTCCTTTTTGAGGTTGTCGCGTATAATTCCTTTACATTTCAGAAGGTTCGTCAGGATCTCTATTTTCTTCACCAAACATACAGTAGCATGCTTTCGGGTTTTCCTGTAGAATTCGAATAACAATTGACATCTTTTTTGATTTGACAAACTCAGAAATATACTCAAATTTATCGCCTCTGTCATTGAAGTCGCATTTTATTATACTTACCTGTTCACACTCATGAAAAATTGGACTAACAATCTTTTTAATTTTATTCTTCTAAAATGATTAGGCATGAACTTGACGAAACAACTGAAGTTTGGCAAGACTGCGGAACAGAAGAGAGTCGGGGAAAGCAAGGTGACTAAATGAACCTTTGACCCTTTTTGTCAACATACAATACTTGCTAAGCATCATGATTAAACATGTTACTTTCGACTGTTTAAAATAACCTTCTTTCCTTGTTTTCTTCTAATTTCACAAGTTTAGTACAATACTGTGATAACAGAGCTTCCTTATTATTTTTTTCCTCTCTTATAAAGCTGTTTTACTCGCTTAATTGAGATGTTCGCAGGGCCATCTTTGAAAGGGTTCTTAAAAAATAACAGTAACTAATTATTATTTACTAGCTATGGTGTTCACATACTTTGGAATTTTTGTAGTCCAAGGGCTTAAAGAAAGGAGTCATTGTCACAAATGGCCAGATGAATCGCGTCTGGACAAGAAAGCAAGAAGGCGGCTGCTCATCGCTAGCTTCCTTTGTCTCATCTTCATGGTCGGGGAGCTCGTTGGTAAGTTTGGTGCAGCAGGTTTCTCTTGAGTCCAAAGGTGACGGGGCAAATATTCGTGAAAGAATAGAATTAAGGATTGTATTCGTGTTTTCTATGTGTATTGTGTTTTTATGGTTGTTGCGTCTGTGAGCAGATGTTTCAATTGATATATTACTCCTCATCGAGAGATTCTGTATTGGTCTACATCTTCACCAGGTGGCTACTTTGCGCACAGTCTGGCTGTGATGTCCGATGCTGCTCACCTGCTGACCGATTTCGCCAGCTTCATGATTGGTCTCATGGCGCTGCATCTTTCGAGTCGACCGTCTACAGCGCGATTCAACTTCGGCTGGTACAGAGCAGGTGAATAGTTAGTTTGTATGCCTGGTCTGAGTGAGAGTTTGATATTTTCTTTTTCGTACAAAAATGCGTCCTTTGGGCCCTCTACAGTTTGAAATGTATGGGTATTTTTACGGTCTGGAGGTACGAATGCAGTACCCCGCCTTTATGTAAAGCCCCAAGATAGAGAGAAAAAATATTAAGTAATAATCTTGACTATTTTTATTTATTTGCAGAAGTTCTTGGTGCACTGTTATCCATATTAATGTTATGGACAATAGCTGCTGTGCTGGTGTATTCCGGTGTTCAGCGCATACAAAATGAAAACTACAAAATTGATGCCATGATCATGCTGATTACGTCTGTTACTGGTGTTGTTTACAATATCATGTGAGTTGGACTGTGTTGTAGTCACTCATGCATGACTGTTGCTGATTGTAATTCAATGTTTGCTGGCTACTAGAATATTCTATCCAAACATTGTGAGAAGAAGTATAACATTTAGAAATTTGAGACTACTATACATTCTAACGATTCTTGTCTCTATATGTCAGGCTGTTCTTACCTCTCTCGGATCTCTCCTCACACTCAGTAAAAAGTTGCTTAATTTCAGTCTATTGAGCGCACCTATATATAAGCCTCACCAGCTAAATTTTTTTTTAAATCTCTACTTTTTTCACAAATAAGCAGCACTGGTTTATAAGCCACAAGTATATTACAACTTGAAAGCTGCATCGTAGGTATTTCGTCTCGTTTACGGCATGATGAATGTGTGCTTCAGCAGCTAATTTAAATGCTTCAATTATTTGTGGCTTTGATTTTAAATTGTGAGCAGTTAAGCAATTAACACTGTAAGAACATGAACAGTTCACACTTTAACATGGAGCTCATAGAAAATTAATCAGAATCTGAAAAATCGGCAGAGTTTAAAGCTCATGGAAAAAGTCGCGGTTTATAGTCCGAAATTTACGATACTTAAAAAAAAAGCCTAGTCCAAATATACATTGACTGCAGTTTCTTCAGAATTACAAAAACGCACCTCTTTTCAGGCTCTCTGAAAGATGATCAGGTAGAACACTTTCTTATGAAAAAAAAAAATCCAAACGATGAAGAATAGAAACCAAGTTAATTTATAGACAAAAATATCATTGTCGTAGTTTGGACACTTTGACATTGTCGTTTCAGTATGGCTATATCTTTACATCAGCACGATCATGGACATGGCCACAGTCACAGTCACAGTCACAGCAGTTCACAACGTGAGAGGTCCATGTCCACCACCTCTCTATTATCACCAGATAATGGCTACGCCACTGGTGACCACTATGGCAGCATGACAAGAACAGAAAATAACCATACCCAGGTACCATCGAGCCAAAGTCCCAAAAAAGCTTCGAACATAAATGTCAGAGCTGCTTTCATCCATGTCTTGGGTGATCTGTGCCAAAGTGTGGGAGTCCTAGTGGCTGCTATCATTATCTATTTTAAGGTGAAGTATATTGTAATAAATTGCTTTTGGGGGATTTTAAATGTCAAAAATAGATGTTGGTTTCTTGGTCTGGAGCCATGCAAAAATTATCTCAAAATAGTGAGTGCAATTGTTTTTCATGATGAATCTTTTGTTGGCTTGATATGTTCAAGTTTTTTTTCAATATATTTCGTAATAGATGTAAGAAAAACAGTTATTCCCCGAGACATCAGACAAAGCAATATATACCCAACTGAAAAGACACTAAAATCGTGCCATCAGCTACAGGATTTCGTTGTAGTCTTTGATAATAGCTTGACTGCGTATAAAGTAAAGCATCGTTCTAGTTTGAAATAGTTTATTTAAATATAAAATTGACTGAAACCGAAGCTTACTAAACGAAGTAAAGTGTTTGTTTTGTTACTGTAAATTCTCGAGTTATAAAGAAAAATATACTGATGTATTGCATGTGCTGGAACTGCATTTTTCAGCCTGAATGGAAGATAGCAGACCCCATCTGCACGTTCCTGTTTTCCATTTTTGTCCTCGTTACTACTTTGAACATTTTGCGCGACATCACATTGATACTCATGGAGGGTGAGAACAGACATTTAACTCTACACATCTGCTAGCACTTATATTTAGCCATTTATATCAATATTTATATGAATATTTACATCCATATCTTTCGACCCCAACTCAGTATTTTCGCAACGTTTTCTTGAACATTAACCAAAAAGTTCGTTGTTTATTCATTTAAGAATATCTTTATTTAAAATTTTTATTATCTTGATGAAATATGGAGGTGAAGATTTTTTCCCCTATTCAGACAGTAGATATTTTCTACCTTTCGGTTTTCTTTCTTTCAGGAACCCCACGGAGCATAAGGTTCGAAGAAGTGAGGCATGCCTTACTAAACCTAGAAGGTGTCCAAGATTTACATGATTTAAGGGTGTGGTCTCTCACCTTAAACAGGGCAGCTATGTCTGTCCATCTTGTCATAAGTAAGTATACCATCCTGCTTAAGCAAAACGTCTGCTACCAGATGTTGTGTTGCTCATCATAGTTTTCTAGCTTGGATTAGGAGTATTCTGAATTTGAAGCGTCCCGAATCTTATCTGAAAGAAAGAAGAAACAAAGCGAAAAGAAATGAAGCCTTTTTTTCCCTTCCCTTGTATTTTGTATGATATCAAAGTGTCACAATAAGTCAAGTGCAGCGCTTCTGTCAAGCAAAAAAGAAATCTGTTTATAGGAATTTTTCTGGTTATGTTCCAGGAGATGGGGTGAGTCCTCTGCAGATTGTGAAAACGGCTACCTTCCTGATCCAAGACAAGTTTAACATAAGCCAGACCAC
>SRHC01002657.1:33977-59201 GCA_004794325.1 Pomacea maculata
GTCCAGTGCCAGGAACTTAGAAGTTAGAGGAGCAGAACGGCAGACAGCAGACTCCAACATCACACGCTTGTACATGAGAGCCCAAGTTGATTTTTCTCGGTTCAGACTCAACTTCTTCATAACCACTAGCACTCCTTGCACCTTACAATCTGCATACATTATTGATAAGGTCTGTTTGTGGTGCCTGAAATGACAGTTGATGTGACCGCCACGTCCGGCAGCAAAAACATTAACAAGTCGGCGAAGGGCGGCATCATCGTTTGACATCATCGATTTTTTTTTCTTTTTGTCGATCCCTGTTAAGATAATTGTTTGTTGTTTTCTGTTTAAAATGACTACATCTGTGAGTCCTACTCGTGTACTTTATCTTTATGTTGTTGAGTGTACCTAGACATATCTCACCACTGTCTGTTATCTAATGTTCATTTATCATTACTAGTCAGAGAAGTGCGACCTATATTGGTCTTGATGCTGTGCGATATAAGTACACTTATTATTATTATTATTGTTGTTGTTGTTGTTATTATTATCATCATCTCTTTCTTCCTTTTTTATTCACACTAATGAATGCATCTGAAAACTTGTACAAAGTGAATTTGCTTACAAAGCTTACAACGCTAAGATTATTGAGTCACTTGCTAAACAGCATGAATGATTGTTAACTTTCTGATGACAAGAGAAAAGGAAGTGTATCCCAGTGACTCACAAGGAAAACTGTTACAATATAAGGACATCGGCGGGATTTAAAAATTAAGAAGTTGCAATATTAGACCTGCTTACTGCTGCGGATTTTCCATGGCAGCTACAGGATTTAGATAGCTGACGACAGAAGTACAGCCGAGTGCTGAGAATTACGGATTTCCTGAATGTAATCAAGAGCACGATTGTTTGTACGTCGATGAAAGTGCAGGATGTACTAAACTTCCGAGAATGAGCACGTGACCAGTTCTGGTAAGACAACTCGAGCCATTGTAATAGCGCACAAAATGATTCAAAATTAAATTTCTTGGAAAGTCATAACTTCTGTTCTATTCGTCCGATTTTGATGAGCTTGGTAATAATGTTCTTGTGTTTTAAAGATCTATTTGACTACAACATAATTAAGCTGCTTAATTCCAGTGTATAAAAAGGAAAAATCACTTGATGTACCTAATGGGATTTGGTACAATGGCAGACAGGGAACGACAGAAGTGACCCAAATGTGAATTTACTCCAGAAAAATATTACTGAGAGCAAACTTTGGAAACGAAAACATAAAATCAGTATCATTATGTGTGTTTGTCTTGGTAAAAAAAAATAGCTCTCAAGTGTACAGACATGAGTAATGTGTGCAATAGCATACTCATCTATTATAAAACAGATAAAACGGAGAACGGGAACATACAAGATGTTAATTCGATAGTCAACAATTTTACAGCGTTTCTCATAATCATCCATCGCTAAATAAACTTGAAAATCGTGTCAATAATACTTACGCGCTGTAATGAAATGAAACTAGTGTTTCTTGCAAGTTGAAAACACTATGGAAGGGTATACATATTACTGCTGTTAGTTTACTTATTTTAACATTAGTTCTACCTATATAAGTCCGTGGTTTTACCAACTCTGCGGGACTGAAGCAAATATACAATGTGTCGAGTCGAGGCAAGTTAATTTGGACCTCCTTAATTTCCAGTGTGAATGTCAGGATTGGGCTATACATTCAATATTGAGTTAGAAATCAACGAGGAAGAGATGGAAAAGTGTGAACATATACTGCCGGAGGATATTACAGTAGTACAGTACTCTATCAATGATATGCGATGCCAATGAAGCAGGCTATGTTTGAGATGGGGCACTCGCTGGAAAATTAAACAAAATTAAAACTGAAACATGAAAGATGGCTGTATACCAAACATCAAAGATAACGAACTGCATGCTTTTCAGAGCATCCACCCTTCAGCATCCCTTTTTTGATTCCCGAAGTATTCAAAGTAACATTTACACAGATTTTTGCCTACAAATCAACTGAGGCTATCAAAGGCAAGACTGCATACGTATACTATTGTGGTCTCCATAAAGCTGTCAATAATTAACAGCATTTTTTAAAGAGGCGTTTGGTGTAAGCAAACGAATTTTTAATCCAAAAAGTTTGAGCGTAACAGTGTAACAGGGTAAGTGCAGTGCTCTTCTCCCAATCTTTCCACAACAACAAAACACAACCCTTTCGTTGCTTCTGGATCCTTTTACTCCAACGCCAGTCTATGGCGCTGGGTATGGGGAAACTCTACACAACACACTAGCGCTCTCGGTGGAATGTGCTCCCACCTCTGCGCGCTGTCTCCTCACCACTGGCCTCTTCACCCGACCTTCCCGCCAAACACACCCGTGCACCTTCATCCTGTCGCTAGTCGACCCGCCCCTCTCCCCTTCGGTCACGGGGTTGTCACCCGGCCAGTGATTACCACCCATCGCCAGCCTGCACCTGCCCTGCGTGCGTCTGTATGCGTGCCATATCCTCCATCCTACATAAACAATGTTCCATCTACCATAAAAGGACGATAATGACGATCTCCGTCATATTAAGTTTGACTTGTGTTTTCACTTGACTTTTGCCATAGCGTTACTGTATTTTATTAATTTCCGTGTACCATGTGAAAATAGAAATTAATAAATTTGTTTACAATTTTAGACCCTTCGAGCAACTAAAAGTATGTTTTCAGAAAAAATAGAAAATTGTTCCTTGAGCAGGAAAAAATAAAAGTTACACCCCAATGATCTCGAAATCGAATTCCACCATGTTCGATTTCGAACTGTCGGTGTGTCCAATATATCTCCCTAAAGAATACATATTTGATGAAAAGTTCAGGAACAAGCAGAATATTGTACTTTGCCAGTCCTTTTCATTTGAATAGTCTCAACATGTTTACTTTATGAAAACGTGAACGTTGTAGAATAATGTCGTTGTTGTTGTTTTGTTTTTTTACACAAGCGACTTCTTGGCAGACGATCTTTAACGTGTTATGCGTTACCTCCCCTAGCGCGTGCTTTGTGTGTTACGCCTCCATACGTTGTTCGAACCCTAGTTTGCCTGCTTCCTCGGGACATGAGCTCACAGACTGACAAAGCTTCATTAAGCTGTAACTGCATTAGATGCAGGAATGGATAATAATTTCACGATTAATGCATCAGAAGAAGATTTGCTCCTGAATCCCGATGTATCGATTATTTCTTCGAGCAACAGCAGAGGAGCCACTCCAGTCGTTCTCACCATTACCGTCGACCACTTCAAGAATTCTGAAAGAAATGGTGCTGCGGATAAATCTCAAACATACAACGTTGTGGCGGAGGAAGATGTAAGGTTGGTGCTCTCTCTCTCTCGCTGAGGTACTTCCCACCAACGTGAGGGGTGCACGCTACGTTTAGATGCGAATTGTCATAAACATCATATTGTTATGGTCATTGGCCCACTCTCTTCCTCTCTTGCTTGCTACCATGCTCACTCACTGATTAGTCTTATTTATCCAGATCCAGGTAGCATGATAATCCTTTTTATGGCAAATGTGTTATATGCATTTGGAGGCGCATTGATCTCTGTTTTTATTTATTTTCAACACTCAAATGAATTCTGCTAGATGAAATTATTGCTTATTGGCAACAGTTTTCTTTTAAAGCAGAAGATGTAGTGATGGGGAATTTAATAGTAGAATTAACCATAATTGCTGACACTTAAAGCACTGTAATATCCAGAAATTGAGAACTGCCTACTTTGCCAACTGCATGTTCAGCAAAATAGGGTGATCCAGTCAGCACAAACTAATCAACCAAAATATCTCATAAGGCACTACGAAGAGTATATAGAGCATTGAGATAACTCTCCATTATTATGTGTACAGACATTTGAGTCATTTAATCTTTTCATGCTCTAGGCCAGTATTTCTAGCACAAAAAGATCAAGTTTTGATTGAAATTGTAGTGGGAGGACATTGAGAAAATTGTCTAGCTAAATTTGCATCTCCTGCCATAACCCCTCATGCCAGACTCTGTCAAAGGCCTTTTTAAAACCTATAAAGTTGTGATAGAGGTCCCACTGGTGCTGAAGATCTCCATCAGAATGCGACAGTTAATTAAAAATGCTCAGCTATGCTCCTACCTAGTCTGAAGTTAACCTGTTCTTTTGCTAACAGTTCCTCGGTGATTGTACTGATGCAGTTCTGTATTACTATCAGCATGATTTTGTTGTGTGGCTGATAATTTTTATGATTCTGTAGTTCTGGCACAGTTTTCTGTTTCCTTTTTTTTTTTTTTGGAAGGGGTGTGACTGATAGCTATATCCCCATGAGTGAGTTAGGGCAAATGACTGACTGACTAGCTGAAAAAGTATGTTATATTATGCTTCAGTTTAAATACTACATAAATGTATTTTTACTTTTCTAATCTAAAGCTAGAATCTCATCCAGTTTTAAAGAAAGACACTTATGAAAGCTATGTTCATATTCAAAATAAGTCATGGCTTACCCAATTTTTAATCAATGGCTGCATTCTTCATCAGGGCCATGAGCCTTGACCCTTGAACTTGACAAATGAGTAATTCTGGTTTAGGCAACTTTGCCCCCACTGAGACTTTGACTTTGAGATAAGCTGTTTGTTTTGTATGATACAGAGAAAATCTTAGTGCTGAACCTAAGCATTACACTTATGACTTTAGATAAGTAATAGATGACTACACTGTAAGCTGCATTTCTCAGGTTAGGTATGTTGCTCATTAAATAATGCTGTATCACTGTTTTTCTGCATGAAATAGAAGCTATTAAAATTATTTCTAAGGACTGTAGTGCAGTACCGGTTCTCCGTTTTGTCTGCTGTTTATGTCAATTGCTCACACCGTTTGGGAGGGCGGCCGGGTGGCGCAATGGTTAGCGCCAGTCACCAATACAGTGACTTGCTCACACCGTTTGGGAGGGCGGCCAGGTGGCGCAATATCACCAATACAGTGAAGGTTAGCTGCCCTGGGTTCAGTTCTCGTCTCGGACACTCTGTTCTTTCTCTGCATGCGGTATTTGTTTACAGGGCTGGCTGCCGTTGCCGTGATAAAACCTTAGTTGCTGGCTCTGCGTAAAACATCTCACGCCATTTGGTATATGATTTAATTTATGTTTACAATTGTTTACAATGACTGGAGAGCGAACAGCGTACGTATAATACCCCCGCATTTTATTGTCTATGATAATTCGGCTGGAACTGTTTGGCGACTCTCAACCCCACGTTCGGTACGCGCTACGACATCAGAAAGACTGTTAAATTTTGCTTATAACTATATCCGGAGTCAGCATCTTCACATTATTCAGAACGATTTCAACCATCATCCTTCGAACCCCTTCCGAAGAAACAATTGTTTCTGTCTTCATGGTTTCCCTGCGTGTGTCTGATACCTTCTTCCCCGTGATCTCCGCGGCTGACAAGTGCTTATAATATATAGTTTAAATAACTTTAGATTATAACGTGTTTTAAAGGGGTAGACGTTAATTCCATTTCTTATATTTAATGGTCTGTCATGGTCGTAGCATCCCGTCACCTTGACCAAATATTGAGCATATGTAAGGATCGGGGGACACTCCAGTGTCGTGGCAGCTATGACAACTGTTCTTCCTCGTGGGGCACACATTTTTGATGATTTTGGGGCACACATTTTTGACCTACTAACCAACATAAAAACTGGTTGTGCGACTTTGTGACTTCCCTCTAATTCACGCTCTGTCTCTCATATATATACACAGGTATGTGTACAAATAAGCCACACACGCACTTTTTATGTACAGCACCGCCTGAGCAATAGACGCTATGCATAGCATTTGTGTTCTTCTGAGGCAAGTACAATGAGACAAGGATGTCTTTTTATCGCTGGTCTTTATCTCTCTCTCTCCAGACCCCCCTCATCCCATCTTTTAAATCTGGGTACAAATGTTTTATTCGGGTGGCATGCTGTTTGAACACAAGTATCGGGTATAATCCCATTGAACAGTAGACTTGAGCAGATCGAACAGAAGAGAGTGGGGCATGGATTTGTGCTTTTGATGAAACTGCTTTTAATAAACCGGGTGATACGGGTATTTTTATTTATTTCAATTTAAAATTAGGCCCAGCAGGTAAGGCTCGCATGCTATCAGAGCATTTATTCTCAGACCTGTACTCTTATCTCAATTGCAACATAAGGCTTATCAGATGGCTAAGTACCGCCGCATCAAGAACATCGACACGCGTGTTGGGCCAGAAGGTCACTCACGAGCACAAGTTCACACAGCGAGCTCGACGGACACCTCCACGGGTTTTGCACGCTTCACGTAAGGAGTTCCAGCACTAGCGTGTCGTCTGGATACAGTTTTCATTGGCAAATCATCCGAGATGGACATTTTGCACACGACCTTTTGCTTTCGGGCCGTGCGGCGCACTACACCTGTTGCCGCTTCGTTAGACAAATCGCAGGTAGCGTGGCTGTCAAGCTAGCGGAACCAAGCGACACTTCCAGCACCGACCACCTTTGTTCGTTCCTTCCCTCCTTCAGTCATGTCGTCCAGTAGCCAGCGGCATCTGACAGATGAGGAACCGTCCGGCTGTCTCAGCCCCAAGAGCTCTGACGCCGGTGTCTTCACTGCCGTCGACTTAGGGTCGGTTACTCCCCAGTCACTCGGCGTCAGGGATGCCCTGGAGGAGATGCCAGATAAATCTCGTGGTGGCATCCACAATGGAGCCGCCAGCGGTGGTGATCAGCAAGGCAGGAGGCGAGCGGGAGAGAAAGTCACTTTCGTCTTCGACAACACTAACAACATAGTCACGTTTGAAAGGTAGGGGAAGTATAATGGTCATCGCCGGTCATGTGTCATGTCTTCATAGTCCTGTGGTTTGGAAAAAAAAACTAGCTCAGTTTTTATTCCACTGTCTTACATTTTGTGGGGCTTTATTTTATTATTATATGTTTATTGTTTGGCTGAATGGCCTTGCTGGTTTCGATTGATTTTTTTTTTAATGTTGTGGATAAAAAAAAATTCCAGACTGACAGATGTGCAGGCCGTTGGGCATTCTGCGACAGCGGTTCTTATTTCTTCATGTTTAGTCTGAATTTACTCCCTTCCAGCATCCAGTGCCCTCCCCTAAATACCACCAGTCAGTAATGTACCCTACTTATGCATCAAATATAGTTATAATATAGTTGTTGGCTAGTCCTAATCTTCTTGTCTTATCTTTTATGTCACTTCAGTATCTAAGGATCGTCTTCCACTCTTCTCTCTGTGTGTGTAAAGGCAAGCAAGGCAGTGTGTGTGCGTAAAAGAGAGAGAGAGAACACAAGCAAGGAGGCATCCCTAAAACTGTAAAACTGGGGGAGGGGGAGAATAGGGAGTGATGGAGGAGGGAGGAAGAGTCAACGGATTTCGTGGCTTAAAGTTGAAGTTACTCTCGATTTTATTGAAAAATGTCACTCTCAAAGACTTGAGTGCGTAGTGAGGGGGAGGTCAGTGTGTGCGAAACGGTTGATTCGTGGATCAACAGCAGCGCCACCCAAAATGCAGTCGAGGCGTTGGCACGTGTGGCGTTGACATTATCAGTGATGGTCGTCTGATCCTCCCTGACAGTGTCTCACAGGATCGCTAGATACCATTGTCACGTTAACATTTCAAAACAGTTTCTCCCCAGAACATCAGCAGCTGCTGTTTTTATTAAAAAGGCAAACAAACTCGTAAACACCTATAAACTTCATGAGATGTAGCTTGGATTTGTTTGTTTTTCCCTCTACTTTAGATTGTTTGACGGATATATGTGGTAACCTTTGGTTTATTCAGTTTTGATCTCTTTATTTTCGTCTCTTTCTGCTGGGCTGAACCATTTTCCTTTCATTGTGTTTTTCACATGGCGATGCAATGATGACCACCATGGTGTGCAGGAACAGCGACCGACTCCATCCCATCCCAATATCAGATCGCTCACTACTTAAGGAAGCGAGCACGCCGAGTTATCTTACCCACATGCTTCGTTCCCATAAGATGCACATGAATTCCCCACCCCACGACCACCAACACTACATAATGAACTATAGCTAGGACCACCGTGCATTTCTCCCGTACAGGGTCAACGCAGCTGTGCTTAATAATGGTTGAGAAATTCATCGCCTGTTGTTTTATGCAAGATATCGTTCCGCGCCAAGTGATGTAATGCTGTGCTTCTAGCCCCATTTGACCAAACAGCACTATTGCTAGTTATCGTGAAGAGAAAAGCTTATCCTTATCGTCAGTCCAAGGACGTGTACAGGTGGACTGCTGTCTGCCTGCCAAGACCAACGCTTAGCCTCTTGCGAAGTTCTCCGCTGTTAGTCTCGGCTAGCCTAAACAAAGAATGTGACTAAACCGGAAGCTTTGTAGTCTCATGCCTCGTTTTAGTAGTTAATCTGAAATGTGATTCAACCGGAAGCTTTGTGGTCTCGTGCCTCGTTTTAGTAGTTATAAATTGGAAAAAAAAAATCGTCTGCCAGCAGTCCAATAATACAAGTTCGTGGTCAGTCCGGCTTAACGGCAGACAATGTAAAAGGTTACACCGGAAGTCCGAGGGCTAGCTGCACTCTGCAGGCAGTCGAGACAAATTAAACGCGCAATGTATGTCCTCATCCATCGGTAATGAGTATTAATTATGAACCAGATTACAGGGACATGGTTTACAAATCCCATAAAAATACTGTAATATTGTGCTGCCTTTTAAAATAAAGTTTTTGTAGTTGCAGATCATTATTTTGTGTCTCGGCATTTTAGGCGGAAACAAAATAATGAAACCTCTGCATGGTTTGAAATAATTGCACAGTGTGTATAGTAGGTGTTAATAAACTTAATTATAGCGAAAAACAAGCTAAAATGAATGAAAACGGTTTAGCTTATACTCGAACGGCATGTGTAAAAACCTTCAAATATAACGTAAGCATAAACAATTAATTATGTCTAAACAACAGTATCTTCTGTGATTTTTATTACGTCTGCGCACTGCGGTTTTTGTCGTCGGCTTCGCCTTAATTGTCTTCACCGTGGGACGGGCATGGCCACTTTCTCATAAAACATCTGGTTGCGATGTGCGTGTTTTACGTCGACGTATCACGAGAAGAGTTTAATGTTTGAAATGAATGTAATGGCGATGTCTGAAATGATAATTGTGATAATATTTATTGACCGAAAAAGAAATGCATGAATGGCTCATCGTTTATCGTGACAATGACCAATATGCACATTTTGCGATTAAGACCTTTATAACCAGTTCTACCTGCTGTCTCATTGACCCTAGGTCTCCGCAACATAAACATATATAAACATCCATGTACAATCATGACGCATTGCGGTTGTTGACCCCTTTATGTGGTGAAGGCCAATGTTTGCATCGAGAGCGCAAGTAGAGTATGTATTCACCCAGGTTTGGGGAAAATATAGATATTATTATATAGGGCACTGACACTTGAGCAGCCCTTGGAATTTTTGAATTCCACTTGCTACTTCAAGCGTGCAAAAAGTCATCGCGGCCTTTACTCCTTCATTTGGCCTTGAAATCGCTTGATGAAAGTTCGGACTTTTTATACTTCACTTGAGGCGAGCAGTAAATATGTTTAAATAAAATGAGTTTTTTGCTGAACTAAGCATTAAAAGTTTTAAGTTGTTCATATTAAAGAATTGCAAAGAGCTGGGTAGCGACGTGGCGGTTACGTTGAGCTGCACAGCATGACATTGTATATCTGTGTGGGCGGGGGAGGGGATCTATAGTCAGCATAAATCACAGTTCTGTGCAGTTCGCCTTTTCACCTATTGTAACTTTTTTTCTATTTAAACTAAACTACAAATTGACTGTAAACAATGGCAGAATCAGCTGGTGACCATGGCATAGCGCATAGCCTGATTGCCCTCAGGTGGACGTTTTTCTTTGGCTTCTCTTAGATGTGACAAAAGCATGGGTGTCTGCTCAGGCATTCTCATTGTCAATTGGGCGAACACTTTGCAGACTGCTATACAGGAGTGAATACTAATGCCGCCAATTAAGTGAAAGCACAAAAATGTGATGCTTCAACAGGACTGGCTTGTGGTGGCTAATGATATCAGCCTGACTTTTTGATGATAGCCTCCTCCAGGAAGACAGCCATTATAGCTGTCTGTCATTGTATTATCTGAAACTCTTGATTTTAATCTTGTTCATGCCACTGTTTAATACAATATATATTGTTTACTGCTTATTCATCTTTTGGGACCATGTGACAAGACATGTTTTGCTAAAATTTGTTTTACTAAATCCATATTTTGTAAATGATTTTTCCATGTGTGTTTGTGGACACTTGGATGATTTACTTTTAATTTTCTCCACACAACGGAATATGGATACCTAATCGCAATCCAAAG
Source organism: Pomacea maculata (assembly GCA_004794325.1). Lineage (NCBI taxonomy): Eukaryota > Metazoa > Mollusca > Gastropoda > Architaenioglossa > Ampullariidae > Pomacea > Pomacea maculata. Next base: position 44,369 of record SRHC01002657.1, read on the forward strand.
CACATGTCCACCTTCCCCGTCCTCCATTTCATATCCCTTTCCCAGGTAAAAATGAAACTTGATGTTTGTGACATACATGTACTGATTTTTGTGTCTATAATTTGATTTTTTTCTTCAATGATCAGACCTGTGCATGATGGCATACAAACAGATGGGCATGGTGGCACGGCAGAGAATGGCCAAGGTAAGCAAGAATCCAGATGATTTTTACATGTGTATGTGTGCTTCCTAAACCATAAATGTTCTGTACAATGAATGGTTTGACTAAATAGACCTTCATTATCCATTTTGTGAGAACAATTAAAATATCTCAATCAGAATTAAGGGAAATATTTGTGGTAGACAGGCAGGCTAATTCCTGAAAATTACTCATAGTTTGATGTTCTACTTCAAATAAAAGTTAAGTAAACATTATGGATGCATCTGCAATGGTGAGAAATAAACTTTGTGTTTTTTTGTTTGTTTTTCTTTTCCTTGCTGAATGAATTCCTCAGTTTCTAGAGGATTGCATTAAAAAGTCGATATATTGGCAGTATTAATGACAATATTATAATTCTTTAATTACAAGCATTCATTGGAAGAAGTCACTGTCACACGTGGCCAGAAGAATCACGCCTGGACAAGAAAGCAAGGCGAAGGCTGATTATAGCAAGTTTGCTCTGTCTAACCTTCATGACTGCAGAGGTTGTTGGTAAGTATAATCTGTTCTACATTACTTTGAAGGCCAAAACATCTCAGAGTAAAATTATTTGCTAGGATTTTGATCATCATGAAAAAGCACTTCATACCTTATAAATCATTTGTATTAATTCCAGATTGTGTTTACAGTAAGTTAACTCATTCAGCCGTGAATCTACCGTTTTATTTTCATTGTCATTTGTGGTAGCAGAAGCCATCATTACTTCAGTTGATATCCTTCCCCCATTACTTTACTGAAGTCTTGTCTGGCCACACTCCTGCTCCTGCTCAAAACCTTTGCTCCTTATCAGACTTGGCATTCTGTTCATCCATCCCACAAAGATAGTCAAATACCGATAACAGACCTTCTCTGTGCTTCTCAGCAGTGGAACTCTCTTCCACATCACATTCGCCACTTGGACTCCAAGGCTTCAAACGCTTTCTGAAAACATGTGTTCACTAAGTACTATCTCTGAATTACTATTCTGAACTCCTTTTGCAATATTGTCTGTCATATTAACCATCATGTAATGACGTCATCTTACTCTGTTTATAGTACCTATATCTCTTCATACCTTTATAAATTGCTTTATGTTCTTCTCTTGTATTCTATACATATCTCATGGTCCACTGTCTATTATCTAATATTTATATATCATTACTAGTCTGCGCAGAGAGTATGATCTATCTTGGTTGGATACTGCACATTACAAGTATGCATTATTATTATTATTAGCTGTCTTTCACCACTTACTGTCATGCCCGTCTTTAAACCGCCATCTTTATGTGATTATAGTAATAGTGTAATTTATATAGTGCATAATCATGCTTACAAAGGACGGAAGGAGAAACAGCTATGAAGACAAGGAATAGAAGACACAAAGAGGAATCAGTGAACAAACAGTAAGAGATGGAGAGTGTCATTAATCTGCAGAGGAAGACAAACTTGTGGACCAGTCAATAGGCTTTAATTACAGCTATTGACAACTGTCTTGATTGGTGTAAGGAGTAATGCTCATGGAACATGGGTTTTCAGTGCACATTTAAAGGATTCGATGGTGGGTAGATGGTGTGGATATGGAAGGGAAGAGAGATGTAGATGTTATTGTTGCTGTTATTGTTGTGCAGTAACACTCTTACAATGTCAAATATACCATATGAAAACATGTTTTGAGGATGTTCCTTTGCATACCATTCCCTAGTTAAGTTTCATCTATCAGTTATCTGATTTTTCATCAGGTGGGTTCCTTGCACACAGTCTGGCTGTGATGTCTGATGCAGCACACCTTCTGACTGATTTTGCCAGCTTCATGATTAGTCTGATGGCACTGTATCTAGTGAGTCGACCCTCCACTAAGCGACTCAGTTTTGGCTGGTACAGAGCAGGTAAAGTCTTCATGGGGATGTTGGAGTGGGGGCAGCCTAAGCTTGTGCATGGGGTAGACTGTGCAGGTCTTAAGCCATCATCTCTGTCTTTGCTGTAGAATCCTGCAATTTGTTATGAAAGAACCACTTTTCTATAGTTCTTTTATTTACTGATGAAAGTGCACTTCAGCATAAGATTTCTTTTGCTTCCTGGAAGCATTTCTAGTTTTGATGTTCATTTAGTTTATGACATTAACTTTCTAACAGTTACGTTCATTTTGTATGGAACATTTATCTGCAGAAATTCTTGGTGCGCTGGTTTCTATCTTAATGCTGTGGGTGATAACTGGAGTGCTGGTGTACTCTGGTGTTCAGCGTATAGAAAGTGGTGACTATGAGATCAATGCTACAATTATGCTCATTACTTCAGGAACTGGAGTGTTTTTCAACATTGTGTGAGTTTACTCAGCTTTAAACTATGCTACATATTTTGTTGCATCTGATAATAGTTTTTTTGGAAATACATTTTTTTATTTATTTTTAGAGAGAACAGTCAAAAACTTTGGAAACAACATAAAAACTTAAATAAAAAAGCTGTTTATAAGAGTTCTAAGGACATATAAAGCCTTCAAATATAATAGAAGGAAACTGCTCTGTTTGATTTTTAAGTTAGGTTTTAAGGTGTTTTCTGGTTTTTGTTAAACTTCATGGTTGTGTTTCAGTCTGGCTGTCTCATTGCACCAGCACGACCATGGTCACGGGCACAGTCACAGTCATGGTCATGGTCACAGTCACGGCAGTTCCGACAGCATCGTCTCTAAGCCCAATTCACCTCTGTTGCCATCAGAAAATGGTGGCACCAGTGTAAGCCAGTACGGCAGCATGAAGAGTACAGATGGTGTCCAAGACCAAGCATCAACAATCCAAAAACCAAAAAAGAAAGCTTCAAACATCAATGTCCAGGCTGCCTTCATCCATGTTGTCGGAGATCTGTGTCAGAGTGTGGGAGTCCTAGTGGCTGCCTTTATTATCTATTTTAAGGTGAGACATTTGACAGCTGAAAAATATGTGAACAATACAATACAACATGTCTTTGTCTGCTTCTGTCCACAACAGAATTAGAAACGTTCATTTGTTGGGAGCCATAGGTAATAAACTAAACAAAACATAGTCATGCTTTACACACCTACAGTCACACTCAGTCCCCAGCGACAGTTGTCAGAAGCACACCATGACTGGTGTTGCATGCTATGGATATTTAGTTTAATGCTTTTCTGTCAACATTTAGAGCATCTGTTTAAATTAAAAACATAGCCCATATGTGTGGTTTTTCAGGTACCAGCTGGAAACAGTATGGTATATGTTGAATCTGTGTTGCAACTACTAAAGTTTGTCTTTTTTCAGCCTGAATGGAAAATTGCAGACCCCATCTGCACATTCCTATTCTCAGTCTTTGTCCTCATCACCACCCTTAGCATCATGCGAGATATCCTCGTAGTACTCATGGAAGGTAAGTGTTAAAATGGGCTTGCTTGAACTTCATTTCTTTTTAGAAAATGCAGTCACTTTAGAAAAACAAGCGATTGCACTTTGGATTCTAAATCATCAAGATTCTTCTCTGAATGGTCGTCTGTTTTTTAAAGTTCACTGGGGACTTTGCTTAGTAGAGAAATGCTTTTACAAAATTCAAAATTCTTCAGACTTTACTATGAAATGTGTAATAATTTTCGTATTTCCTTGCAGGAACCCCAAGAAATTTAAGTTTTGAAGAAGTAAGAGCCACATTCTTAAATTTGGAGGGTGTCCAAGACCTGCATGATTTAAGACTTTGGTCTCTCACAATGAGCAAGACAGCTCTTTCTGTCCATCTTGTTGTCCGTAAGTATCAGTCAGTAAATTGTTAGGTGCATCAATCTCTCAGATCAGTGGAAAGAATTGGTCTTGCTTGTTATCCATATTTGTCATTCTGAATGTTTCATGCTCTGTCACTGTTTCATGCTCTGTGACAAAAGTAAGGAGTGAAATATCAATACATAGCCTATTTAAGAATTTAAGAAGTTTCAAAAATTCAAGAATCTAAGACGTTTCCTTTTATGTATAGGTATGATGGGGGAGAGAAGACTATTCCTTAACCTTTTTTTTTTTGTTGTTGTTGTTGTACATATCACTGCTGTGTTTCTACATTTTTCCCTTTTTTGTTGCTCTTTTTTGAGGGGAGAAGGAGGTCTGTAAGACCATAAGATAAGCTGCAATGCTCTCAGAGAAAATAAGAATCCTGCATATGTTAATTTTTTAATTTTTTTTTATGCATTTCAGAAAAAGGGGTGGATCCTCTGCAAGTTGTACAGGCTGCCTCATTTTTGATTCAACAAAAGTTCAACATAAGCCAGACCACCATGCAAGTAGAGGAGTATGTGGAGGAAATGGATAGCTGCTCACAGTGCCAGGATTTGAAAGACTAAACAAGCAAGACCCAAATGGCAGCCTTCCATCCTTCACCTTGTAGATTTCATCTTACTTTCCTGTATGGCAGCCTTTCGTCTTTCACCTTATAGATTTCATCTTACTTTACTGGACATATTTCACAGCACCAGCATCTCCTTCCCTTTTTTTTCCAAATGTTATAGACATAATATATTTGTAAATATAGTTTTGAATACTTTTCTTTAGATCTCATCTCTCTCATCAGATCTATCATGTTAGTTTTCTTCTCATTTTTGCTGTATTTGTCAGAATGTTTCTGGAGTTGAAACTTGAATTGTATTCCATTTTGAGCAACCAGAAAATTATAATAATTATCTGGGATGGAGAGGGAGTGTCAGTATACTCTACCTCGCATCAAGTGTTTTAATGTTAATATATGATGATGAAAGTAAGATGGCCCAAAGGAAAATTTGTATTTAACAGCACAAAAAGGAATGTTGTCAGCAGCCTTTTAAATGTTATATGAGTTGGAAGGTAGGACTATTCATGAGGGCTGGCGGCATGTGACAATGAAGGAATATGGTATATTTGGGTGCATGTGAATTTTTTAAGTTATTCTAGCTGAATCATGATAATGTTTACAATTCAATACTTTTTCCATAGTATAAATACATTTCAGCAAAAATTTATGAAATGTATCTCTGCTGACCTGCATTTTAGTATTTTGTGAATAGCATCTGTACACATTTTCCTTCCGGTTATAGAAGGAATGTTAGTTTATTCTTTGTTACTCCTTTGAGGAGCATAGGGCCACTAGAAAGAATGTACTTCTATGAAAAGAAATATGTTTAATGCATGCATGTATTGCCATGCATGAAAAAAAAAATGGATCTGCAAGTTTCATTGCAATATTTAGCAGCAGTTATGAAAATGACTATAAGGGCTTCATACACTCCATGGGTTGTTGCAGTTAAATGTAAATATGCAATTGTTTTAAAAGTCTATTTTTGTACCTTGTGGAATGTTGATATGATATGAGTGAAGATTTTCCTATGCAAAGTATGTGCAATTTTTACATCAGCACCTTTTGTCAGTGAATGGCAAGGTTTCATTTATAAGAACTATTCTTAAGACCTTGGTAATAATTTGATCGAATATTCCTAAACATTTTTAGAAATTTTGCATGTGCTCTAACTTGCTACGATCTTCATTCTGTATATAAAATTAAATCTACTTTGGCCTTAAACCATACAATAATCTAAAACATTTTTTATGCAATGTATGTGTATTGAAAATTACTGTTTTCGATTCCATTTGTTCTGTGATCATGCTCAAGAAAAAAAATAAAAAGATTGTTTTATAAGTGCGAGAGATCATCATGTTGAATTAACAGTAGCTGGCATTAAGTCTTCTTTTACTTCCATAGAGTATTTAATAACATTGGTTCTGCAAAGTGCAGCTAGACAGTTTCAAGACAAGGCTGGTAGATCTTGGGTTCATATCCTGGTTTTAGCACACCTAATTTCTCTGAATTTAGCCAGTCTAGCGGCAATGGAATGAATGCTTCATGGCCTTATCTTTTCTGGCTGTGGTAAACTTTGGATTCTTTTCTTCATACTCTGTCGTTAAATGACTTGAAACGTTTGTGCATTGCTTATTTATTGTTGGAACTTCCTGCTTTGCTCACTAGGGTAGTCCAGTGGCGTAACAGTTAACGCCTGTCACCAATACAGTGAAGGTTGGCTGTCCTGGGTTCAGCTCTCCTCTCGGGCACGTTCTTTCTCTGCAAGTGGCATCTTTACAGGGCCGGCTGCCTTGCTGTGATATAGCCTTAGTTGCTGGCTCAACGTAAAACACCAATTCCCCCCCCCACTCTGCCTTGCTCACTAATAGATTGAGTCTTTGTTTTTATTATTATATTATTTTAACCATTACAAAAAATAATAAATAACATATTCATTAAGCTCATTAAGCTGGATATAGGTGTGCAAAAAAGCAAAAAAGTCCTATAGCTTTAAAGACTATGTAAATATATGTTAAAAGGGTAATTATGTAAGATTTAATGCTCATTTTTAAAAGTTCAACGGTAAAAAACTAAGAACAAATCAGAGGGAGAAAAGTAAAACTGGGATTTATGATTAAGATGAAATAAAAGCCCTAAACAAAATAAATTTTGCAAAATTTGTTATACAGTATATTTAAATAAATGGCAACAAATGGCTAGTTAAGAACCATCCTAAAATGAAAGTTAAAATCCAGCTGGAGATGCCATCCATGTAACAAAACTCAAAATAAATTAGATAAGCACAGAGGCCAAAATACATTCAACAACATATTCATTACCCTGACACTTGTAAAGGCACAACATGTAAGCAGCAATCACACCACTGTTGCAGGAATGATGTAGCAGACAAATCTACAATAAAAATTGCACTGAACTTGTAAATAAAAATTTATAAAGATGCTTCAATCAGCAATAGTTCTGCTTGCCTTTAAACATGGACAGAAAAACAAAGAAAGAACTGTGATACATCTAGTTTTACATTCTAAAATAATGCCTATCAGTATGAGTATCTTCAGCTGCAAGGACTAAAAATATAAGAAAACATTCAGCATTGCTGTTCAAGCATCATAGACAATGCAAAGTATTCTTTGATATGTAGCAGCTCTTGCCCATATTCCTGCTAATGAAAGCTGGAAAAATAGAATACTTTTCTCCAACATTAAATACTATACCTGTTGACAAATACAGTATTTTTCCTTTTAAAGTGGATTAATAAGCACTTTACAAGGATTATTTGGCATACAACTGCAGCAGAATTGTCTTTTCAGATATGTAAGTGTCACCTGAGATTGGCATGTCAGTATAAAGCAAAATGAAAATTGCATAAAAATGACAGCCCATGGCCAATAATCGCCATATCTGTTTTAGTAAAGATACATATTACACTCTTATATGCTCCCTTCACATTCTTTTCATATTTATTTATACATCATTTATATAAACAAGATTGTAACAAAAGTAGAAAAAAGTTATTAGCATAAAATAATGTACCATAAACATGCACACTTTATGGTTCTGCAATTAAAGCTGAAATTCTTCCTTAAAACACTTAAAAGAATCAATAAAATTTAAAAAATGGTGTGAAAAAAGAATAAACCTATTACTGTCTTCACCAAGAAAAGGACACTAAGATTACTAAGATGACAGAGAAAGAAAAACGTTTCAATGGACACTCAAAGAATTAATGGGCTTCTGCAACCACAATACTCTATCATCCAACCCATACATTAAAAAAAATATATACAGCTGAAACAAAAAAAAAGGCCCCAAGCTTCTATTTTTTATCCAAACTAGCTTCATAGCACAGGGCAGCAAACTGTCATGGTTTGCAATTAAAAGGGCATAGTATTAATTGAGTTCATTCCTGAAATTTTACAAGAAAAAAGTGAACAGTCATCACTTAATAAACTGCAGATCCCACCCTCTCTGGTTTGTGCATGTCATTGTGAAGAAAGCTGTACATGTGCATGCATGCAACACACACAATAATGATTACAATGATACCAACCCTTCAAACCTATGATTTCAATTGTGAAAAGTTATTGACAAGCACATATCATTCATCATGTTTAAAGGAAGGCACATGCTTTAAAGATTTAAACCTTTCCCAGCCTATTCCGCCCCCCCCCCCAATCCCATCTATTTAAAACCTGTAAAATGAAATATTGAGCAAATTCTGAGATAAGACATCTCTTATAAAGCTGCCAAATTTTAACATGCCACATTAATGTACTGCCCTATACACATGTACACTCACACACACCCACACACATATGCACACTGTGCATCCCTCTGTCATTACTTGGAACCAAGAAACTATTCAAGTCTGTTCTGGTAACCTAACAGGACAGCCAAGAAAGACCTCATTTCATATAGTGTCTTAGGTTTCCAACTCGAAAATTCCTCAAATAAATAAATTTTTTAGCTTCTGGCACAAAATCACAGCAAACATCTTCTAACTCACCAGTTTACATGGTTAGCACATCCCAAAATCTTAACCATAGGTAGCACTACCACTATACTACCTTTGTTTTCTAATGGAAGAAAATTAAAAATTTTCACATATCCTTCATTGCCCTTCAGTCACTGTCAGTTGGCCTGAATATTGGGAAAGAAAACTACGATGTTTTGACCTTGTTGCTATCCAGCATTGGGTCAGAATCAGTACCATGTTCTGGAGCAGGAGAGATCTTTATACGTGAGGAAGTGCCCTTTGGCAGCACCAATATAATCAGAACAGCAAAGATGTGGATCGCCCAGTACCATTGACTAGAAAATAAAAGACAAAGAGTGATCAGCAGACATGCTTATATCTATCTCATTGTCTTTATGTTTCTTGTATGGTTGCCTGTCTGTTTGTGGTTTCTTTATGAACAGTGCACTGAGTTTCCATCCACAGAAAAATGTGCTTTAAAAAATCTATTATTACTAATATAAAGGTACTGCTATGGCTATCCAATCTTCTGGACATTAGTAGGCAAGAAAAAGGACTTGGTTTTAAGCTTGTAAGTACTTTTCTTGTCAAGTTACAAATTATTTGTGGATGTTATTTGACTTGACAGAATTACTGCAGGAGTGCTTAAATGTAAATAGGTCCATAAAATTACAGTTTTTATTTCAAAATGAAACAGCCAAATGGCAAGTTGAAGCAGGGATATGACATTGCTGCACTCCCTGCCTAGGTGAAATTATTGAAGCACATAAACTTAGTGGAAGCCTGTGTTTAAGAAGAAAGAATACTGTTGTCAGACTATTTCAAGATCATCTTTCTTTACCTCCCATTGATCATTATATGGCGTTTTCAGCCCCACCACCTAATTAATGCAACTGAATGCATTAATTCATTAGGATATCTTAACTTGGTCTCTTGCACAAACAAAGAAAAAATGCAACTAACATGCTCTTAGAAATTTCCTTTTTTTTGAAGAAATATTTGTTTGTAAATTTGTGTAAATTGTGTTTTCCTCTGTTTAGTAAGGGTTCCAAATTCCATACAACTAAGGGGAGAAATAAAATGTTCTGAGTAATCTAATGCTTCTTGCTGTAGACGTTTGGTCTTCTAACTTTGATTGCAATTACTTTCGCCTAAACATTTTTGTAATACTTGAGACAAAATAGCTGACAGGTGCTAACCGTTATGGCATTAGACCTCAAGTCGAAGCAGGGGAGGAGCCACAGATAAAGCTAAGACATATCCTCATAGCCAGCTTGTAGCTCAGGCTTGAACAGGTAGCCATTGAGGTGTATGGAGAAGAGATGTGACATGATTTTACTGATTTTACTCCTTTACATGAGTTAATGAGTTATTTTATCATTTGCCTTACAGTGAGAGTTTCACTTGTTTAATGTTTAGCATAAAAGTGATATGATGACTTACCTGTAGAAAAAGATGATGGGATCCAAATGTAGGAAGACAAAGGAGAAGACAATGTAGGTAATGGTGGCTTGGGTTGCTAGCAATGTTATCACATCATACACTATTTGCTTGAGCTTGCTTTTTTGGAAGTACGGCCGGATATTGCGGCGCACCTGAATAATGACAGAAATGTGCAAGGTAAATTTAAGAAAACGTTTAAAAATAAATATGCATTAAATATTACATTATATGCCTTATGTCAGTATTACCACCCTCATTTGAGACCTAGGTGCACTATTTTTACGCAGAACTTTCAACAGCATGTTTCCTTGTGTCAGGGCTGATTAACAATCAATATAATTGTACCATTATTATTATGCCTTTATGATAAGTAGCCGAAGGGTTAGTGAACAGTAGTTCAACCTATTCCCTCTGTTCAGAGCTAAAAGTAAAAACACTAACCTTTCGTGCTGCAACTGTGAAGACAGCAGAGGACAGGAACATGAAATAATATCCTGGCCACAGCCCATGCCACACAGCACTGAGAGTGAATGTTAGCAGTGTGGGATTCCAAGGAGCTCGGTCATAGCAGACAAACCGTAACCAGACCACAGTGCGAAGATTCCAGTTGTCAATATAGGTCTTGAAACTTGTTGCCAACTATAAAGTCACAAAGATTGTTCAGAACATTTTTGACAATAATTTTGAGGACTATATATATATTAGAAAATGGAAAATCTCAATTTTGTGTGTGTGTGTTAGAATGAGAAACTGATGTCTGCATCTATGACAATGAAAACATTTCTCTTTCATATTCCATAATGAGTTAATGATGTTGATTGTGATGCATAATTTGATTATTATAATTACTACACCCTTTCATCTATTCTCCTTCAATAATCAACAGCCTCAGTTTTAGGCTTAGTAAAACAAGGTCATGCTCACTGGATATGACCTTGTTTTGGCTTTGCTGATGATAGATTGAAAATGCCTTGGCAACAAAATAGACCCAGTCTGGTTAAGGACCAAACCATCTGGAGAGTGCCAAGCTGCTGTCATTGATTCCTTGTAATGATTTTGATGATGGTGATGATGATATAATCAACACCAATCTTGTAAACTGAATCAGTCATTTTACTTCACAAAGAGGCCTTGTACTGATATATGCATGGTTTGTATACTCAACTATGGCATCACATCAGCATTTACTTACATCATATTATAGTCTTCCATTAACATAAAATCATAGCCTAGGAGAAGGGGCAACCTTAGGAATGTTTAAGCTGTACACTTGCACAGGGCCGCCAAATCCCAGGGGCAGACATGCCAATATATATTGAAAATAAAACAGAAAGAGAAAATAATGACACACGTAATGGTAACAAGGCCAAAAAGTGTTTCTTGTTAATTAGTACTCTGTTTTTGTTGCTAGAGTCGGAGCGGAGTAAGCTATGTGTAGTATTATAGCGTTCTGCTATAATGAGAATATCATGGGCCACCACTTAGTTTTATTGACTTCGGCAGGTGAAGGGGCCACTGACTCTTTCTCTGCCCTGAGCCACCCCTGCTAACAGAGCCAACAATTAGACCAATGTTACCCAGAAACACCGAGTCACTTCACGATCATTCATCACCTAGAACATGTCATAGTGATTTAGAAATGACCTTCAAATGAGTTCAATATCTTCAGTTGAAAAACAAGTCAAGAAGCATGACGCACCTCGACATGCTTGATGTGGAGATTTGTCAGCAGGTCCCAGCGTGGTTTTCCATTTTGGTCAAAGCCCGCAAAGCCGAAACCAGCAGCATTATTGACTGCTTCAGCCAGTGTCCAACCAACATAGTACTTTGCCCGTTCACCTAGCAGGCTTAGATAAGCATGGAGCATGCGGTAGAAGATATTGTGTCGAGCAACAAAAGCTGGATCTGAAAAAGGTGAGAAATCAGTGGTATGGAGTGAGGGCTACATGAGGTAGTACGGTTTTGCAAACCTCAACATCTATTCCTGCCTTATTTTATTGAAATTGTTTTAGATGGTCAGAAATTTTCTTCTTATCATTTAATTACTGCTGCAACATAATGAATTGAAAAGGCTTGATAAAAGTTAAAAATAAAAATTATAAAATAGTATACAAAATACCATAAAAGTTTGACATCCTCTGAACAGATGCTTAAACATTTACATCCTCATTATTGACTTTATCTGGATCCATCATCACTCTTTCCCAGTCTGTCAAGAACCTTGGAATCATTTTTCACCCACAACTGTCCTTTGAGAATCATGTCAGCTCTGTCTGCAAGTCTGTTTTTCTTGAACTGATCAGCTGTCTTAGACATCTCTTTGTTGCCTTTATCAAGCAGCTTATGTTGGCATTTGTACTGTCCAGGCTCGACTCATGTAACTCTCTGCTTGCTAACCTACCTAACCATCTGCTTGACAAGAGCTCAGAACAATGCTGCTTGCATTGTATTCCACAAGTGGAAGGCTGATCATGTCACACCATTTCTCTGTGATCTGCACCGTCTGCCACTTTGAGCTCACATTGAATTCAAAATCCCCATGCATACTTTACTATCACGTTTATTGCCTCACCCAAATCTGTTTGATTGTGTTTTATGCCATGCCAGCGACTAAGGCTATATCGTGGTTCACCCCAATCTGTTAGAGCTCATGTTGCCCAACCAGTCTGGATGAGTGTGGGGAGGATAATTTTTGTTTTCCGCCAAGGAAGCAACTAAGGCTATATCACGGCAAGGCAGCCAGTCCTATAAAGAGACGCCACATGCAGAGAAAGAACAGCGTACCCGAGACAAGAGCTGAACCCAGGAAGGCCAACCTTCACTGTATTGGTGACATGGCTAACTGTTGCATCACCAGACCACCTACCCTACCAGCCTGCATGAAGGTCAGTTCATTGTTAAATATATCAGACTGGACAAGTTCTCGTTCTCTGGCCCCAGTATTTGCAATGCCCTGCTTTTCTCTATATAAACATTGAGGATGCTGCAAGCTTTCTGGTCTGGACTTAAATTTTATCTCTTTCTGAAATACCAGAAGTACCTACTGTAATTGGTTTTTATTCTGATTGTTACTTTCTCCACAATCCCCTCTCTTCACTCCTTCCTGTTCAGACGATGTTCACTGTGAATGAGTGTGTATGTCTCATTGTGATGCCCTTCTTTGTCATACCTACTGCCTATTGTATTTTGTAAAGCACACTGAGCTTGTCTCCATGTGAGAAAACATGCTATATAAATCCTATTATTATTCAAGCTGAATAATTCATGCATTTCAGCAGTTCAAAACTGTCTCACATGCTTGTATACTCAAAAGCAACTCTCACCATATTTTCATATCTTTAAAATGATTTTAAGAAGGTAAAATTCCACTACTGCCATGTACACTTCTGAAAACTTGGTGCGGCTAAGAATTGATCTTGTCCTAAAACAAGGCGATGCCATTATCAAATAAGTACATAAACATTTCAAATCGTTTCCAAGTTCCTACAACCTTGTCTTGTAAAATGTTCAAATATATATGGACTTACCTAAGTGAGATTCCAGTGGAAAAAGTGTCTGAAGCACCACATAGACCGCAGTCCAGAAAAAGGATGCCAACACTTTCTGCAGAACAGCTATCTAGAAATATAAAGACTGTGCTTTGTATTAGTCTTGACAGCAACAAGAAACATGAATCAAAATACTATTTCATTTACCATACTAAAGCAGAGTGTGTGAGTGCTGTGCATTTCAGCATCAGGATATAGTTTGATTATGAATCACTCTGTCTGGTGAGAACCATGTGGCCGTCCTTGATTCCTTGTAGGGGTGTAAGGTGTTGGTTAAGTTGAGTCTCTGGCTTTGCGCAAAATATAGAGGTCTAATTATCTTGGTTTCACCAAGGCCACATTAGCCCATCGTTTCTGCCCATTGCTGTTAGGCCCAACCTTGGTGTTCTAGTCATCAAGTATAACAAGGATATCCTTTTTAGGAGATGCCTTCACAACTTTGTCTAGTTGTTGGTAAAACTCCTTTCATTTTATAAGGTGCTAGTGGTTGCTCTGAATTTAAATAAAATCAATGCAAAGAAAAATGTTGATACTGACATCATTTTGGAAATAACTCAATACGAGAGAGAAAGTGAGAGAGTGTGATGCAGTAACCAGCAGCACCACAATGTTTATCTCCCTTTGCTCCAAATGACTACACCTTTAGAGCTGATCTGCAAGTGCACAAAGTGCTGAAAGTAATTACAGTTTGAGAGAATTCTAGCATTTATGGGACATTACTTTCAATGTCTAGAGTGTTCTGTGGGATGATGCACATGTTTGAATGGTGTCAAGTAGATGTTTCTAGATTCAATAAATAGATTATAAGTACTGAGGTTGTGGGATGCATTTGCTCCCAAACTGATATCAATGTCAGATTGGAGAGTACACTGTGGGACAGAGAGAGAGAAATGAGAAAATCAAGGGAATAAGACAGATGAATAAGTGATCAGAACAAAGTGAAAATGAGCTGTCGCCCTAAACAAGTTAGGGAATGACAATTCTTTATTAACGAGGGGTAAAATAAGCAAATGAGCGCTTTTTTCCACTTAGCCCTCGCCCTTTTCAGGGAAGGAAATTAACTATATAAATGAATTAATTAAGCATTAAATATAAAAAGATAATAAGCACAGAGAAGGGTGGATATGTACATAGTGATGGTTAAAGAAGAGATTAGCATATATTCACAAGGTCACCTGGAGTTGGTAGGAATTAGAGGGCTTATCTATATATCTTGAACGTATTGAGATAGATGGCGTCGAAAGCAGGTCAGGGAGTGCAAATGTTTGAGATGGAGAGGGAGGCTGTTCCATAGCGCACTCCCTGAGAATTGCAGACTTGATTTGAAGAGGTCTAGTCTAGGAAAGGGGATATTCAGTTTTGGGAAGGTTCTAGAGT
>SRHC01002657.1:59211-97233 GCA_004794325.1 Pomacea maculata
GGTTTTAGCAGGACGGCTTTGATTGCTCGCCTCTGAACACTAACTAGAGGTTTCATGGAGGATCCACTAGCGGAGTCCCAGAGGGTAGAGGCATAGTCAATGGCTGATTGGATGTGGGTGGTGTAGAAGAGTTTTCTTGTGTGAGTGTCAAGGAAATGTTTGATTCTGGACAGCTGGTAGACTTTTTTGGAGATGTTTTTACTTGTGGTGGAAATATGTTGGGACCACGATAAGTTGTTGTCAATGGTAACACCCATAAGTTTATGGACCTGTACTTCAGTTATTGACTGAGCGCCGATTTGGATAGTAGGAAATGGGGTGGCTAGGTTTTGTCTTTTCTGTCTGGTTGTTAGAAGCATGACTTCAGTTTTCTGGGGGTTGAGGGAAGGAGCATCAAGAGTACTGCAAGCATAAAAGTACAAGTGTTTCCCTAATTTGCTAGACTGATGGCAATGAATAAATGAATAACAATGATATAGATATAAATAAATAACAATAAAATAGACTCAAATGAAGTAGTGTATCCAAAGCTGACAATAAAATTGACCTTAAAAGAGTTTACAGGAGATCCAGACAAACACTGCATACCTCTGCTTGTTCTGAATGTATTCACAATCCTTTAGCACTACTCCTACTGTCAACTCTAAATCCTATGATGTGTTATATATTCATAAAATCACAATAGAAAGAAAGTGACACAAACAAAAAGAGCTGAAAGACAATCAAGACATCCAAGCAGAAAAAAGATGGCTAGTGCATGTGGACACACACACACACATCCCCCAGTCTCGATCTCACCAATACACATACACACATGTATGGATATTTATAAAACTAAACTCACAGATGGAGATGGTACACACTGCCTACACTTGTAGTCTGGATCATCCTGGTATTGAAAAACACAAAAATGCTTATAGGATGGATACTGAACAACAAGCAGAAAAGAGACTGAAGGTTAATAAACTACACGTTGTTGAAGTTTTTGTTTAGTTCACAACTTCTTAAAATTTAATTTATTCTTTTAGCTTGTTTACACACACTGCTACCAAAAAGATTTCTAAACTGCTTGTCACTTTACAGTCATTACATAAGGGAACAGTTGGGAAACACAAAAAGACATGCAAGCATATTTGCATGTTTTGCATCTAGAGTTATCATAGGTTATTCAACTGTTATGGCAGGAGGATAAACTGTGAAACTAGTGTTTATTAGCTCAACTTGACCTAAGACACTATAGATGCAAGCATTAAAAATGTTTCAAAGCAAGTTTTCAAAATTCACATATGCCACCAAACAAACATCACTTCTAAGCTATCTTTAAAGCTATTTCTGGCAAACGATACCTGCAGGAATAACAAACACAAATAGTTTAAGTTATTAACTTTTGTTGTCCTGTATGCATGTAAGGCAATGATTGCAATGATCTCTTTTTTTAAAAAATCCCAAATTTTTCAGGATTATTATTTTCCTTACATTTTCAGACGTTGACTTCTGTCTGTAGTGTCTACCTTCAAAAAAATCGATGTACTCTTTATAGAAACAAAACGGCCCAGCAATAACACCCTGGAATCCAAGAAGATAGCTGCTCAGCTCCAAGAGCCCTGGCTTCTTCCTTTAGACCAAAGTAATGAATTAGTTCTTTTGCACAGCTGATAAATTACATTCATCCACCCTTCACTCATTCTCTCCCTCTTTCTCTTCATCCTAATCTTTAAAATGCTGGAACCCTCAAACATTCTGTCTGTTCTTTTCATTGTTTCATACACGAAAAAAGACAGTCAATGAAAAATAAACCTGATTTCCATTTTTTTCTTTCTTTCAACCAGTGACATACCTTACAGCCAGTTGCAATCTTTGGTCAGAAAGTTTAATATTGTTGTTGCTGTGACGATATCCATCTACCAGGTTGAAGCCCAGAGAAGTTATTTTTTGGGTAATAATAAGCAATGAACTGCAAAAAAAAGCATTCAGTGGAAGGGACATAGTTGACTATTTGCTGATCTCTTTACTTTTTCTCTGATGGCTCCTCAAAAGTATTTGCATGAAAATAAAAAAAAATACCAGCAATAGAGCTTTAATGATGATCCTAAGCTTCATCATCATGAATGCCTAAAGCCAGCTTTGTGAGGTATACTGAAGCAGAAACCAGAAAACTATGTAACAAGTTCTCAAACCCCACCCCACTACCCTGCCCCCAGAAATATCTGCTCTACAAACTGCTGCCTTAAATGATGGTAGAGGTAAATTTAGATCAATTCATGCTTGCCTTTCCCACTAAAATTTGTTTTTTTAATTATATCATCATTTTCATAACTAATTAATAAATATTCTATTATCCAGCAAGCAAATTTTGAGCTTGATTTCATCTTTAATATAGGTTAGCCTTAAACTTGCCATAAATATGGCTTCATTTGGTCTTGTCTTCTTGACACACAAAGTTGTCTTAGCCAAGTTAGTTGGGAAGGACCTGGGCAAAAGAAATTTTGTTCATATATCATTGCTGCTGCTGTTGTTTTTGCTGATGTTGATGCTGATGGTGCTGGCTGTGAAAATTGTAAGACAGAAAAAAACTGCACAGTACTCACAAGGTAAAATCATAGCACCTGATTCTGAATGGGAAAATTATCATGTAGATGTGTCCTAGAATCAGACAGCCCATGCCATACACAAATAGGCCTCTGAAAAATAATATACTTTTCATTAATATTTTTGTTAAAATACTTAAAAAATACAAAATAATTAATGCATAAAATTTGAATAATGAAGAACTCTGGATTGCCCTTAAAGCTGCTTGTGACAAACACTACCAGACAATGAAAGCTTTAAGTACTATCAACACAAATGTTGTCATGTTCGTCTAAACTTATGTTTGCCCAATCAAACTTTCCCCACATAAGGTCATGTTAGTCTAGGTCTACATTTGCCCATTCAGGCTTTACCCATAAATATGGTCATGTTTTGCACATTTATAGACACTGGGTTGTTCTGGTGTTTAGAGTTTAAAATCTACCTAAACAAGACAGAAGAAACACTTCCACAATAAAGCAATCCCACTAATAATAATAGGGCGTCTGCTTTCTTTTTTTTTTTTTACTGTCCTTTTAAAAGCTTTTACAAATTGATAAGACAGAACTAAGGGCAAAGGTTATTGTAGAAGTAGTGAACACAGAAGAATCTAGATGTAAATTATATCCCCAGATTTGAGGTCAAGGCTTAATCAACTCACATGTGAATCATCTGTGCTGGGCAAACAAGGATGATGACATAGCAGAATAAAGTTTCAGCCACCAGTAAAAAACCATCACTGGAATATGAAGAATACATAATGAGACCTTGCAGTGTGATATTCCTTCAAATGCAAGTCAACAAGATGGGAAGAGATATACTTTGCATCTGGTCCATTTCCTTATTAATCTAATTTACTTTATTTCATATGCGGGGATATCTGACCTTGTGATCTCTTTCTCTTTCTATTAGACACAGCTTGCTTTAGCCATACATTTCCAATTTTAGTTCTAAGGTACAAACAGTTGAAATGTTTGAAAAGATGTTTGTGCAATTGTAAATAGGCTATGCTATGCTCATGGTATGAGGTTTTTCTTGGTACATTCAGTTTAGACGTCCTTTCAAAGGTGTGCCTCCAGCTTGGGACCCTGTGTCCATCCAGAAGGTGGCTTATTCAAGGAGTCCTCAGGTCTGTGGATAAAAACTGCACCTTTCCAACTAGTAAACTGTCCATCAGAAACAGTTAACTGATTTATCAGGGAAGGTAAAGGTAGCAGAAGGAGAAGGCTAGGCTGTGTATTGCTGTGCCCTAAACACAATGAACTACTACCAAATCTGCACCTATTGTATTCATTTTAAATGTCCCTCACAGTCACATGCTCACCTTCCGACAACACAACAGATGATGGGAATACCAAACAACACCTGAAAAGCATGACGGTGATTGATGGATGCAGCTGGATTTGAAAGCCACTTTCTGGACACTGATGCCAGCAGTATGCACAAAAGCTGGGAAGCCACAAAGTTTCCCTAGCAGGACAAACACCCAGCTATTTCAGTTAAAACAGTAACAATGGAAATTTAAAATATTTATTTTAAACAGTAACACAGCAGGTGCAGCGTTTGAGAATTTTTAAGCTATGATTTATTATCTTTGGGAATGAACAGGCATGCAGGTGCACATCTATGTTTGTGTAAAAGAGAATTGACAATGTCTAGAGCCAGATGACAGCTACAACATCTAGGGCATGTCTGTCGCATTCAACTGTCATGCTACTGCATCATGAAAAATAACCACACAACTATAACCTTCAATCTTTTTTAATCACAATTAATCTACTAATGCATTAAATATGTCTTTAATCTGTACATAATCACCTACCCCTCTCCAAAACAAGTCCTTAAAATGAGAGAGAGAGAAAATATGAAATATACAATTAAACAATGAAAAAGTCACGCTCTAAACGAAAGTTTTTCGAAATGATTATAAACGGTCTGGGGTTAAAACAATGAAGCTACAGGCAAAATACTTCATCCCATAGTCTGAGGCCTTGAGATTCCCACCCCTACTCCCACCCGCCAAAGCCAACAAACATGATTTGCCACGCCGAGATATATAACAAACATCCATGCACTAAGATTCCAGTCTCATGACTGACAGCTTTCTGTCTGCATCTTGTGAAATAACACACGTCCAGTGATTGTGAACAATCCCCTGGGTGTACAACAGTACAGTTGGTAAGCAATGAGGCCTGAGTACACCTGCGACACGCAAACATGCTGAGACAGCGCTGTCATCGCCTGTCTGAACTTAAGTCGTCTTGCAAACAAACATCAGTTCATCTACTGACCTCACCTGGCTCACTGGAAGCCCCAGCAGACTAGCAATGCCTTGTAGCCACAAAATCCCATCGTACTCTCTTCCAACCGTCATGTCTGCATGCGGCCTATAGGTATCTATATGTTACCGCCACGCTCAAGGTGCACCTCAGACCTGTAAGTGTAAACATCAAAGTCTATCTCACGTTCACAGACTAACGTCGCATATTTCTCTTTTCCCACAAGGGTCGAGAACTTAGTCTATTTATTAAAAAAAACTGTACGCCAGAAAGTTTCACATTAAACTAATTTCTTCCTTAATTAATCATTTGATTA
The DNA here is from genome assembly GCA_004794325.1 of Pomacea maculata. NCBI lineage: Eukaryota > Metazoa > Mollusca > Gastropoda > Architaenioglossa > Ampullariidae > Pomacea > Pomacea maculata. Next base: position 64,375 of record SRHC01002657.1, read on the forward strand.
CAAGAATAACTAAGTTTTCTGGCCCCCTCCAGGTACCCCAGGTCAAGCAGACGATTTTTTTTTTTTTTGGATCACGTGATCCTCACGCGTCGTATATAGTTTGGCGGTTTTTTTTTTTTTGGTTTTTTGTTGTTGGGTTGGTTTTTTTGTTTTTTACTTCGTCGCGCCGGGGATCTACAGCTAGAACGATTACGCTTGACTCACTTTCTTCCACTCCCCTACCTTACCTGTTCTGTTACCTGTATATCTATAGCCAGAGGTATAGTCCTGAACGAGTTTTTGTTAGTGCATGTTCACAACAGTTTTTAACGGTTCGACCTGTATACCTTATTTCAAGATACGTGTTCGCTGTGGCATATTCTGTCGCCATGATGAGCCCGAACCAAAACTAACATTTGAACTCATTCGATTCGAGCATAATCCACCCCTTTCATTTTAGAACTACAGTACACCATCAAACATCACCATGCACAGGAAGTCAGCAGCACACACGTGGATGCGTCTACGTTTTTGTCACGCTGGTACGATATGCTATTTTTAGCCTTTAAATGAAAAAAATTATTAGTGTGCAAAGCTACGATCAGGTATATATAGTCTTGTTGCTTTTGTTTCCACTTTTTTTTTTTTGCGCCACGTGGCAAACGAGATTTTCGTGTTCGCCTCTTGGTGTTTGGAGTGGATCCCCGCTCGCGGAATGTTGTCGATCATTCCCCACTCTACCATCACCATATAGCCGGTGGAAAATAGTCCGACCGTCCTCTGGGTAATCTTGGGAAAGATAAAGACTATAGGGACTTAACCCCCTATACAGGCCCGGATCAACAACGATCGTGTACCCTACATGCCGGCTTCAGGGTGATAACAAAAATGTGTTATGTAGAACCAACAAGATAAGCTGAGAACTTGGTTATCCATTGGTATATCGAACTTCCGGACTTTACACCAGTCCAGCAAAGTGAAAGAATTACTCACACATGAGCTAGAACGATACCGGTTGAACATTGTGGTACTGGAAAAGGTCAGAGGTCAGATAGCTATAGGATTTGGGGAGACAGCAACTGAGGAGGGCCATAAGCTGTGGTACGACGGGTAGGACGCCAGACACGAGCATGTCGTGGGCGTTCCCGTATACAACAAGCACGTGTGTAGGTGGACTGGTGTCTGTCTGCCAAGACCAACACTTAGCCTCTTGAGAAGTGATCCGCTGTTAGTCTCAGCGAGCCGTAACAAAGAATGTGAATAAACCGGAAGCTATGTCGTCTAATGCCTCGTTAGTCGTCTGCCAGCAGTCCAGGGATATTAGTTCGTGTATACCTGTCTGTGTACCCATATCCGGCAGGCTAATTTCCAATGTCCAAGTGCATGTTCCGACTTCCACGCACGAAGACATCCTTTCCAAAGACAGCAGCTCCACGACAGATATCCGCATCGGGATCGCGACAGCAACAGCGGCAATGGCTAGACTGGACAGTGTCTGCAGCAGCCATAACCTCAGGCAACAGTCAAGCGATGTAAGCTGGTCTGGTATAGGCCATGTGAGCAGACACGACACTTTGTCCAAGACTGTTCTTTGAAGTGCGTCGGAGGGAGGTCGACGCCGTGGTGGCTAGAGTAAGAGCTGGCTTACGAACGTGAAGGAGAGGACTGGTCGTCCTGTACAGGACCTGCTCACTATCACCCAAGATAGGAGTGATTAATTGCCAGCTGCGACCTCTATCTTCAATATTGCTTCCCTCAAAGACCGATACCAGTTAAGGAATGAATAATACGTTAATTAGGTGTATCTGTGTACAAACGTGACGTCAGGATTCTGACCTATTTCTCTGCATGTAATATTTGTAGACCAGTATCTCAAGAACAGAAGGGGATATTGACCCAGATCAATGATATCTTGCACTGAGCTTCACTCAGTCATTAGGAAACAACTGGCACCTAACTAGACCTTTACTCTTCTTGCTCTTGTATGAGACAATGACATTGACATTTGACAATTGCTTTATTTCCGTAGGCCGTTAACCGATATTGGGGGAAGGGAGAGGGAAATCAATTATTGATTCAAAATACAATGGTACAGAACCTAATGCCACAAATTAATTAAAATTATAACGTGCATTGAGAGTGCCAATAAATTGTGTTACTAACAGAGAAAGCACAAACATTTTAATAAGTATGAACTCTCTTTAATTTAAAGTGCTTTATAACGGAAAAAAATCAATATTTCGGGTTAATGTTCTAGAATTACTGGCAAATAAGATGGATGAACGAAACTGTGAAGGATTCTTACAACATTTTTCAGGAATGTACAACTGATGTAGATCTTTGTATTCTGCAGTTACAATGGCGGCATTTTAGTGAGACAGAGACAAACCCTGTAACTCTGCTTATGGCAGTTTAGAGTTGAAACACATAGGGGAAATCTGATTAATGAATCTCTAAGATTAAAATGTTTTACCTCAATTAAGTAATTACTTAACACTAAAAATGGCGTAAATAAATTGTAGAATGAATATCGATCACTACTTATCATTCTACTGTCACTTTTGCTCAAAGCAGTGTATGAGTCATAGCTTAAATTATCTTAAAATTGCTTAACATTGCCCACCCCTTGACATCCTCAGACAAAGCAAAACCATAATAGTAAACTACTAACATGACATGATTAACCCATGTAACCTTTAAATTCCTATCTTATCATATCTTGTCATATTTAACAATATATTTATAACTTTTCTCGGCATTCTATTGTGGGGGGCAAATTAACAATTTTCAACCAGTGTGAAATACATCTCACATAAGCATTGACTAACAACGGGTATCAACTACATTCCCAGTGAATAGTTCCGTTGGGCTCTATATGCTGACACATTCCAAAAAAAGTTTCATAGCAAACAAAAAAGACTCAATAACAGTACTATCTGGACACAGACCCCGTGCCTCAGAACTATATAAGCCAGTCCATGAGAGAGATTATGAGTATATCGCACCTTTTACATGTACCAAGATATAACAAGACAAACAATATATACCTACTTTCTTGTTAAGACAAATGTGTACTCAGATTTTTGCGGCGAGACTTCAGCACGAAAGTGATGCCATAGAAATGTAGTAGCATCCAATTCCAGGTGTGTTCAATCTTCACGAAACACCCGTGAGGAATAGCTCAAGGTTGTGAACGGGACCGACGAAAATGTAACTGTTAACGAAGGTCCTTTAACCCTTTTTCTGAAGGACAAGGATGGATCTCGTAAAGAGGAGTTGAAAGTATTGCTCAGACACTGGATGTCACAAACAAAGCTGTTGAGACATAGAAAGAGCGAGAGACTGGATTAGTAAACATGAGGCTATTGGCTGAAGATGGGTGACCTACAGACGACCTGATCGAGTTTCCTCATTACCAGAGATGCGATAATCCCCCGCAGTTTGTGTTAATCCCACACTCAGCTGCTTGATCACGACAGCCAGCAGTAAGACGGAGAAGTGAGGGCAAAGGTGTGTAGCGGGGCTTCCGACAGGTGTGTTTATTAGCCACTGGCCCACATTGGTTTGAAATGACGCAGTACTGTCATCTTGTCACACCACCATCGGATTACAACTATTGGCATGGAGAACAGTAGAATGAGACACAGGTGAGAACTGAACAGTCCACACACACACAAACACGGGATGGAGGTTCAGGAAATTCATCAACGGGAGTGCAGCAAGCCATGCCGACTTTGCGGACGATCAAGCAATCACAAGGAAGATGATCACAGTGGCAGACTGGTTGGATTATGAAGTTCAGTTCTGGAGATTAATGGTCTTTTAACATGTTTCTAGTCAGCTTTGGTCTGGATACTAAATAGTTCTCAGTTCACATGCACTCGGTCGCACCACGGACGTGTGTAGGTAATACATACTCGTGGTCGCACCACAGAGCTTTATAATAATGTAACTCCGTGGTCGCACTTTATGCGAACTTTCGTTTTATAGAGAAACAAAAAAGCCAATTAAAAAAAACGAGCTAAAAAGCTATGTGCTGATGCTGTTCTCAACCATTTTAAGCGAGGATAAACAATAAGAATCAATCAGTAAAAGTCTTATTCACTTTTGCTATTACTTGACTTTGCGGGGAAATGTATCGTGTGTTGTGATTGGTTCTTACTGTTTTTATCATGACTTCCGTTTAATTATTTTGCGAAAGTATCAGCATAGAATTGTTCAGCGCAAATTAATTGGCTAATTTTTGTCAGCCATTTAATTTTTCCCGAAATTAAAAAACAATTTCTTTAAAAATATTTACCTTTCAGTTTATTCTTTGTGCGATTTTTTTTTCTTCTTTGGACGAAAAATCACTTGAAGTTATGTTTGCTCTTGTATCATATTCATGACTTTTAATCTTTAATTTTCAGGTTGGTTTTTAGGTTTTTCTGGAGTAGTATGCCGTTTTCTAAGTTCATTTCCGGGCGTAAAACAGAATAGTAAAGGATGAGAAAAGCTGATCTCCTCAAAACTGGATAAATGTTTATGATGCAAACACGGATTATATCTACCGCGAGAGGCTGAACGGGTGGCCACCGAGGCACACAATCCGAAAATTATTAAACAGGGTATGTGATCATTTCTTTAGGAAGGAGGCCGGTGGTAAATACAAATAATTTAAAGTTTTTATTTGGCAACTGTAACTTACAGTATAGAAATAATATATTTAATCAATTTAATTAGCGCCCTTGATTCTGATTTTCCGTGAATTTCACGTTTGACTTTAGCACCATGCAGTGCCTCCTCCACTTCTACCAACTCCGGACTCTAGCTGTTTTGCAGGTGTCAAGTTCTGCAACAACCCATGTATCGCATCACCACACTATAATGCATGCCTCACCACACTATAATCCATGTCGCTGATGTAATAGAACGCTTCAGAATCAATCTGAATAATCAAGCCACCACATCTTCAGTATTATATTGCAGATTGTGCATTCAAGTGACCACCGACTACATACCTTGAATTACGTTCTATTAATAACTTAGGATGCTTATGAAAACTGTAATGTTAAGAGAATAACCAGGATATAAAGTTGGATCTTGACAATGTCATTGAGGAGAAAGGGAACTAGAATAATCTATCCAAAACAGTTAAGAGGAAAAAGACAGCTATAGCCACCCATCCATTCCTTGTTAAAAAAAAAAACAAAAAAACAACAACCTATGAATACAAAGGAAAGCAGTTGCGTTTCAGGACAACAACATTGCTCTTCATCTAGCGTTACAATAATTCCTCATCATTATCATCATCATTGATTTGTGGTTACAGATGACTCCATGATACCTTTGAGGGGAAAGGGCCTGTAAAATCTCTTAATCCCATAACCACTGTTACTTGAGCACACAGAGCTTTCAATCTGCTGGTAACGATATGATAGAGACGATAACAACCATGACAACCTTTAATTGATGTCGAAGAGCTTTTCGCGATCGACAATGCAGCCAACCATTCGTCGGCGCCACGGAGTTTCTCTTTTGGTTTCATTTTTCTTTCCTCTTGGCAGAGTACACAGTGGTGCTCACACATGGCTGTCATTTCACACGCTTGGATGCATATCAACGCCACACGTGCACATTGCGGTCAACAACTTTCGTCTGCGATTGCGGAATCGCCCTCCTTAGCGGACGCGTGTATGGCGCTCGGCTGGTGAACCCTAACCTCCCCCGTGCTGTTCACGGGTGTGCACGTCATCGGGGTGACACAGATCTGGCTTGTCTGTTTTCTAGAGCTCCCTGCTCGTAGTCGCCTCCGTGACGACCTACTTTACAAGCTGAATGTTTTTTTTCTCCCCCCTCCTGAAACGATCGCCTGTATCCGCGCGAGCGCGTGAAAATGTGTGTGTGTGTGTGAAAACTCGTCAAGCCAATTTACCACTCCCAGTACTTTTTTTTTTTTCGCATTACAACTACAACATCAAGACTGACTTATCTTAAAGTGTTTCTGTGTGTGTGGGTGGGTTTCCCCCTTAAAATTACGTCTCGCATACCCTTGGACTTTGCTGTGTCATGGTATCGGTTGTGGTTCACAATGATATGTTCAACTCCATGGTGGGTTCGCTTTCATATCTCTCAACAATAACTTGTCAAGAAGTAACCAGAGCCACAGTATCTCCCTCACTTTATCTCTCTCTCTCACTCTCTCTCTCACACACACAGCAAGAGAGAGAGCTACAAGAATAACATTCGCTCGATAATATTTGTTTGTCACAATATGTAAATGTCACATTCGGTACAACGGGCAAATGGTGAGCTCGCCAGCTGTCAGAGTCTCGAGGACCAAGCAGACTCACCACACGTCGTTATATCACGCCTGCACTCCAAGTATTATTCAATTGTAGGGAAAAACACTGACGGGTGTGTGATCGCACACATGGCGGTTAGAACTGAAGAATTGTAACTGTCATCGCTCTGATATAGTATTGTTGACTTGTAAACTGCCCAGACTTGCTGACATCCGTTACTTGCTCATGACTTGACAAATACCCGGCTTAACTTTCTGCCCACTCGACCTGCTTTCAAAGTTAAAACTCCGACTGTTGAGAGGAGACCGCCTTTACACCCGTACTTGATAGGGTATAACTGTACAAGGTTAATTGACTATAGTCTCCAAACATCACACCGTGTCGCCAGCTCTTGTTTATGTCTTTGTGGCTCACATAAAGTTTGCACTCATCCCGACAGCAATGAAACGACAAATACTGAAGAGAATAAACTTCTTTTCGGAACATAATTTATTTCCCAAGTGGAAAAAGGATTTTGTCTCGGTGTGATAAAAGCGTGCATCTTTTTACCACATAAAATATGGTTTTGCACGCGCTCGCACACACACACACAGACGGACTACCCAAATGGTAAAAAACTTTGTAAAAAGCATTTTATAAAATGTTTAAATGCTATCAGGGTAGAACAGTCGTTGCTGTGTCACAGTCTACGATTAATGGACAGGACTTCTTCAGCCAAGAATCTGGAGCGGAACCTACGTGTCCTTATCGCAAGTGCCTTGTAATGTTTTCCTGGGGGCAGATGTTAAAAGAATTGGTTGGGTGGGTGCGAAGGGTCCTGGATGGTCTTGTGAGACTTCTGTTTGAGGAGTGCTGAAGACAAAGAAGCAAGGGAAAGCACGGCCAGAAATCCTGGAGACTGACTTCACAGTGTGTTTGTAATGGTCCTTCCCCCGAGCGGTTTTGCTATCATACCAGACGATGAGGGAGAAACAAAGGATGCTTTTAATCACAAAATGATGGAATCGTGCGACAAAATCCTTATGCATTCTAAATTTCCGCAAAATTCTAATAAAGTGCAGTCGCTGCTGACATTTTTTCGTGATGATGTATTCAGGTCATTTGAGACTGTCGTTTAAAGTAATTTGAATGTGACCTGTTTGACAGACTAAACAATCGACAAAAGTAGAACTTTTTCTTGCCTAAAATCAATTACCAGCTCCTCTCCTTTTTTTTTGGGGGGGGAGGTAAGGGAGGGGAAAGGGAGTTGCACATTTAGAACGAAGTTGTTATCAACACACCTGTCATCTACACCTGTCATCTACTCTCTGAACTTTACTCCTGTTTCATCGATTCCAGAAATGGGGGCTTTAATAGTTGTGTCAACAGATCTGCCGAAATACACTTGTTCGTAAACAAATTGAAAAGACGGGAGAGAATACAACCCCGAGGAACATCAATATTCAGCGTTCTGGAGACAGACACCTTCATGGCGATCTTGACAACCTGTGAACGGTTGAATAGAAAAGTCAAGTATCCAAAGACAGATAGACCGATTCACTTTCAAAAAGACCAGCTTCTCATTCAGATTGTGTAGGATAAGGATGTTGAACACTTTTGAAAAGTCCATACACGAGGAAACCGACCTCTCGAAGACCTTTGTAATAACAGATGTTATGACCACAGGACTGAAGTCATTCGTGTGTAACAGTGGTTTTCTTTGTAGCTGGGACGATCACAGATGATTTAAATCACCGAGGCACGGACATCTACAACGAGCTGCTAAACATGGCAGTGAACACAGGTGTCAGTTGTCAGGATGAACGTTGAAACATAGTCCAGACCTGAAGTCTTCCTGCGGTTTTGTTGACGGAAAATACTCCTCACCTCGCCTCTTCCTCGCGAACTGTAAGTGGTGGCGAGAGGGGGTGAGCATCATCAAGCGGAAGCAGAGGTTTTCTCTGATGTAAACCTGCTGAAACATCTTTTTCTTCTCAGCCAGGTCTTAGGGGCAGTCTTCAATAATACCTCAAGTAATACCAGTCCAGTTTTTAATAACATTTACAGCCACAGATTAAAAAAATAATTGGTCTTTAACGGGGGAAAAAAATTTCAAGAAAGAACCCACACATGCCACAAATGCAGACGATGATCTCATACTGCAATGTTCACAAAGCATGCCTTCTCTCATTCACCACAGACGATTCTTCCCATCCTCATTATTCTCATGTTTCTGTGATGCTTTCTGCTCAAGGCCAGTCGCTGCCCGACACCCTTCCTTCCTCCTTCACTCCTCGCACTCATAGCAGCTGCACTTGGGAATGAGTTCATTGACCCGGTCCGTGACAATATTATTATTATATTATTGTTGTTTTGTACATTTGAATCAAAAGACAATTTCAAGCAATATAATGACCATGAAATATAAAGTAAACATGATGAACCAGACAATAAATATTCCGTAGAAACACGGCTTTGCACGGAAAAGGCCAATCAGAGCAAATTTTTGTTTTAGCAGAAGTTAGTTTTGTGCACTTTTGAAATTGTTTAGTTTTGAAACATTGTAAGGAAAGGTTTTATTGCTGCTTGGTATTTCAGATCTCACTGACAGACATAGGTTCAAGTTTCTAACAGGTGTATGTGAATGGTTTCCACATACATGTATATCTAAATAACTGTAGGGTAGGGTGGACGGAGAGTTAGATTTTTTTTTAATCAATTTTATATATAGTAATATTAATAAAGAGTGAATAAAGCTTACATTTGCTCTTCTATTTTTGGTGGTTGAAACATATTTGGAATTGAAAAATTTCTGCACTTAGTTTAGAAATTTGCTTTTATCTTCCGACTTTACCAAAATGATTTTTGTCTTGTTCAGATTGACAACCGTCCGAAGGCATCAAAAGCTTGTTCTGCATCGTTCAGTTGATTCTGTAGCCGGAGTAGACAAATATAGTCGGCAAACAATTAAAAAAATGAACTCTCTACGGGGAACTAAAAACCGTGTTTTTTCCCTGTTGGTAACTTTAACTACTTCTGAAATTTTCATTCTTTAGGTCTCTTTTCTTCAGTAATTTTACAATAACAGATTTGTGCCTTGTCATTCTCAAACATTTGTTTGAAAAGTTTTGTTAAAGAAATATCTACAGATGTCTTCGAGAATTCACCTGAGGTCACATCCTGTTCAACTGCTTTGTATTGCTTGCTGAGCTTCTTCCTCGGAAATATGGGAATACAAATCATTCCCATAAACAGTTTCCCCTTTTTCTCCATGTCAAGTGTTGCTGCCCACGTTATAAAATAATTTTTCCGCTTTTCTAAATCTGTCTGTGGGATTTTAAACTTCTTTCTTCTGCCACCACGCATTGTTGCCCAACATTTGTTGCAATCTTTCCTAATTTTCAAAAGTACACAACGAACTGACCGCTGATGAATGTTTTATTTTTAGCTCCTACATTTTAATACACCTGCCGCTACCTCGGGTAGCTTGTTTGTCATCTTTTGCCGGGTGCGAGTGCACCGATCCATTACCCGGCGTACAGTTCATTTAATTTGCCAGCTTTCTGCGTCTAACCACTTGTTTACTGTTCGCGTTTGGCAGTAAACAGTGACACATGCAGTGTCCTGCTTGAAACAGTAGACTTTCCAACCTCTCTGTGCTCTCAGCGCAGACATCAATAAGAGTAATAGCTTCCTGAAAGGTAATTCTACCTTCTTCAGTTATCGAAACATCCAGAAAGTCATTTACCTTCGCTCTTTTTTTTTTTTTTTTTTCATTTAATTTTCTCGCTAATTTGTTGACAGCACGACAAGGTTTTTTTCCCCCAAACGGTTGTTTGCCTTAACAATAAGTTCTATACGCAACTGCTGAGAATCAATCTATTTCTAACATTCATAAAGAAGAAAAAATATATTGTACTATTTATTCCATTCTCTGAAAAAAGATTTTTTTTTTTCATTCACGTCACCGTGAATTAATCCATTTTAGCATCTTAGCATGTAAGATGCCCCCTACTGTTAACAGTCCAGGGAGTGCTAGTACGCAGAAGGAAAAACAAACATTAACGATATCCTAGATCTTTGTGACGGAAGGACTGAAGAGACAATGGAAAAACAAACTCGAAGCAGCTTCCAAATACGAAAAAGTGAATTGTGCCATCAGAAGAGAGAGGAAGGTTGTTAGAGAGAACTCAACTGAGGATCAATCCCGGAACATAGAGGAGGGAATGGCACGAGATGACAGCTTCAGACACTTTAAAAAGGCACGAGAAACTATGGGGTGTGATGCAAAAAAATTAACATCGAAAAAAGTCTCGTCCAAGTTATCGAAGTGAGCACAGACTGCCAGGTAACCAAATAGGATTCGGCCACTTGGCGATCAGACCAGTAATATTCCTACAAAAAAGGAGAAAAAAACCCACTACTCCCCCTTCCTTTGGCAGCATCACATGTAGGTAGAATAGAATTACCAGCAAATGGCTTTGAAATACTTGTGTAACAGCTGCAACTAGTTGTTTTGAAGACAAGAAATTGCTGAAAATTGATAGTTTTTTTAAAGTAAAATAATACAGCTGTCAATCATAACTCTGTAGCTCCAATCCCTTCTGTTCAATCTACTCAGTTCTACTCGATCTTTATGTTTAATGAGCTCTTATCCAATACCTCTCTTCAACTACCTAATTTCCTATCGCTCCTTCGCCCATATATATATATACCCACAAGAAGAAGACAAAAACACAATTAATGGTATTTAAACCTTCGACGAAACTCAAACCTTTATTTTCGGCAGGTGATGTCATGGTTTTAGCCTCTGCACCGGAATCACAGAAAAAGCAAGGTTTGGTGCGTACACAAGACAGATGGATGTACTTTGTATAGCCGCACGTGTCAGCCTGCTTTAAATGCTGGAAGATCGATAGTTAACAATAAAATCACAGATGAAAGACTTTGTGGAGCAAACTATCCAGGTGTCACAGGGTACTAATGGTAGGTAACATGTACTTTAAGCAAAGGCTTATCCTACGTCCATACAGGTGTTAGCAAGTCCATCCAACCTTCTCTATCATGCAGTGCGAGTGAGGATGGAGGGAAGGGTGTGATCTCAGAAACTATTATTAATTACAGGATTGCTGAAGACAAAGCAAAAAATCGGTAACCGAGGCAACCAAACCATCAACCCTTAACACGATCACAAAGTCCCCCGATCGTACCACTCAAAGGCAAATACATATACAAGGATACAAACAAGTCTAAGTAAGGAAACAAATCGCCCAGAGCTAAAGCTGATTGTTAGCAACCCTGTCAGCTAAGCTGGAGTAGTTCTGTCGGCACGCACAAGCCCAGTCGCTCAAGGGAACTACCTTAAATATCTGTTTTTGTTCGCTGAATTTAGCGGACCCAAAATATCCGCGTTTAGGAGAGAAACTGCGGTGTGCTTACGTCACGCCGACAAAGGACCTTGAAGATAAACATCACAACAACAATTCTCCTGAATGTAATTACTGTTTGTGTGTGTGTGGCGGGGGTAGGTATGCACATTTAATTGCAGTTACTGACGGGATGATTTCATTACATCCTCGTTTTTTAGAGCGACGGATTTTTATTTTTTTTTTTTTCTTTGTTAATGGCGTGGATCCAAGAACTACTCATGTTTCTATGGTGTGAGGCTTGTACGGTTGTTTACGTCGCAAGAAAAGGTCAGGGTACATCGATGTAGCCGCCGTACTTCCCAGTGTATACGTCATCGCCTGCCGTGTTTTGCCATCGGGCGACTGCGCACATGCGCACTGACACACGAGTCTCGACGGAACGGTAAACAAGGGACGGCGTACAGACGGGGACGACTAATATGTATAAAAAAAATATATAACTCGTGTGGTGGTGTCTTCCGCAGTACTGCCACCACCACTGCCATCGTTGTCCGTTGTCGTCATCGTCATTAAAATGCATACTTAACCGAAAACAACGAGGTAAAGCTATTAAAAGTATTAATTAACATTATTTGTTACACTTATTGGTATGTAATTGTCTTTCTTACTTTCTGTGTGTGTGTGTGTTGAGAGTCATCTTTATATAGTTGGTATATACCTACCACGAAAAAAAAATTAGTGCATCTTAAGAGAGAATAAATCTTTGATTACCAAACTACACGTGTATTTATCAATTATTCTTACCCCGGAGAGTCATTATCCCCATAAATCTTTAATTAAACGAACAGTGCCGGAGTAAATTAAGTTACTTAAATTAGCATGCCTGAGCGAAAATGATAAAAAAAGCCTATGATATAGTTTAAAGAGTTTTATTTTTATCATTTAAATAAATAAGCTGGAATTTATAGGTGTTTGAAATCATGGTTTAATTGTGGAATGAAAGCAGACTAGTCGATTTCCTAACAAAGACTCCTTCAGCTACGGCCTAATGTGGATTTTAGCGAGGTTTAACAGCAAATGCATGGAAGTTTTGGGATGTTTATGTTAATGAAATGATATATATCATGATATAAATGATATATATATATTAATTGAAATCAATTTTGTGTGCAGTGTTTGACAAATGAAACAAATATTTTCAGCAGATTTTTTATTATTAGCCCTGTTCTACTTCTACTGTATAGATTTAACTTTATCGGTTTTAGTTTTCTGAGCATGCATATGCAGGTTCCATTTTGAGATATAGTACATTAATTATGTGGTACCATTAATGAGAATATTAAATGGAATGTGGGAGTTTTTTTCATTTGTAAAATTGCAATTAATAGGTAATTCAAAAAATTAATCATAGAACATGAAGGAGTTTCCATTATGCAAATGCATAATTTCACTTATCCTGATTGAAAAAATACAACTAATAGGGTACGAATAAGTGTAAAAATTGCGGCCCTATGCTCCTCGAGCAGAACAAGGACTAAACTAACTAAAACCTAAAACTAAGTGTAAACAGCAAGTTGAGATGTAATTAAATGGCTATAAACTAAACTGAAGTCCTCAGTGAGCTGCGAAAATTTTAAAAACATAATAATATTAATAAAGTTGCATGTTAAACACTCTCTTCCAAGAAAAAGTACTTATTTATGGCCATAAAATATGTTAAATTCATTAATTTTATGCATTGTACTCTGATTTTAAACTCTGACCAGGACGCAGTGTGCTCGCCGTCTGGATGAGTAACTATATGAGCATGCACATAACACAGGTGGCAGAGGGTGTGTGTGTGGAAGAAACACCCTGGACTGAAGTTGAAAAATACAAGCTTGATGTGTTTTTCACTTAATTTTTCTCATAAGCAATTTTAAAAACCTATCTTTTGGTAAAAGTGCGTGGTTGTATTAGACATATTTGTGCTTTGACATCACAACACAATGTTTTGCATGTGAATATCAAAGTCTAATTAGTTACCATTTTCTAGGTAATGTATTGTGATTTATGGAAAAATTAAATTTCCCAGGGTTGAATCCTCTCAAATACATTCTGGCGCTTTTCATACACACAAAACGGTACTACGATAGTAGTGACTGTGTGCTCAGAAAGCCGGTGAGCAAATAAGAAATCCCAGTAGAAACATATCTTTTGACCCAGGCTGACATACAGTAATTCGGCAGCGTCGGTAAAATTATTTTCTCCACTAAATTTTAATTTTAATGAAAATAATGATAGGTGTTTTCAAGCGTTAAACTGGCAACTGCCGATCGACGTCACGTGAAACAGTTCAATACATTTTACTCCTTTTCTTGTTTTACCCCGATTAATGGAATTAATGCGAGATACATGCACAAGGTGAAAAAAAAAAGTTTCACACATTACGAAGTAAGCTGGCAAATAATTGTGTGATAAAATTAGAAAGTTCGAACGAGTTTTTTCATGTATCAAACGTCCTTTTACGCAGTTGAACGGCAATTTAGTTTACCTTGTGAGAGCGAAGGAGTGAAACAATGTTATTGCCTTTGGTCAATACTACAAGGGGTGGTTATACGCAGGTGCGAGCGAGAGAGAACGCACGCATTAACAACCCACGCAAAAAAAAAAAAAAAAACCAAACAAACAACAACTGCTTGAGTGGTGGAAGGTGAAAACGTAAACAGCTTCTTTACTATTCCATGGGCACTACATTTTAGAGATCACTACATTTTAGCAATCACTAAAGTGATATAGTATATATACCTTTCAGAGTCAGTTGTTACTAAGAAAAATAACATTTTAATTGTAAATAAGCATTAAAAAAGAATTAAAGGTTAATTATAACCGAGAGTAGTTGCCATATAATTAGCATAGCATTATATACAGGAAAGTGGAGCCCATGCAACTAAAGTCACTTAAATTTGCAGTCATAGTCATAAGCACAGGTTTTTTTTTCTTTTTATCCGGAATTTACATTTCAACTTAAAAATGAATACAGTCGCTGTGGCGTGTATTTATAGCTCGCGCGTGCTTTGTGTCCTTTAACATTATTACGACCTCGCAAGCGCGCGTTGAACAAGTGTTCATGCCTTCATTATTTAAACTATCCAAAGCTGTCAGTAGATAATACCTAGACCAGTACAGTCAGGAAAAGACGACACGCTCATTCAACTGCTCCAGTATAGTACCTGCGTCAATCTGCTCGACATTCCTGCATTTAATATGTGCGCGCGATGGGAATATATTTTCGACTTTCTGTTCCGGAAACAATTCGCAACTTTTAACGGGTTCCGCCGATCGCTAGAAATACTAACGACACCTAAATACATTTTTTCAGACAGCTGAGAGCGAATTTGATGAGCGATGACCCGAGCACCTGCATTATGTAATGCCACCCGCTCACCCCTTGCGCTGTAGCGCGCCTCGTGCACCTACTTGACCTCTGACTGGGCAGACGCATGCGTGTAGCTTGTTTACAAGAAAATGCCAGACCACGTGACCCAAAGTATGGCGACGGCAGTAAAAACGTCCTTGACTGTCAC
Organism: Pomacea maculata; assembly: GCA_004794325.1. NCBI lineage: Eukaryota > Metazoa > Mollusca > Gastropoda > Architaenioglossa > Ampullariidae > Pomacea > Pomacea maculata. Next base: position 79,552 of record SRHC01002657.1, read on the forward strand.
AGTCTAGCTCTCAATACATAGCTTTCGTGCTGAATGTAGTGCATCAGATGACAGCGGCAGATTCGCTATAGAGTTGTTCACATGTCTGCTGATCGCAGCGGAAGTTGTATCTGGTAGAGTCATGGAATATTGGGAAGTATGTACATGTAGTCGGCGGAGGTAGAGTTAGCTTCGGCTGCTACATTCGTAGTTTGCATCGACACGCGAAAAACACGCAAAATCGCTTTTCGGAGGAACAGCAGCGACAGGGGTGATTGACCGGGTCTTCGGTTGTCTGTACGCGGTAGCGAAAAAAGGATGCACTGTTTGGTTTGTTTTTGCTGGAGACCTCAGATACGGAAAGTATTTATATACGTCAGCGGCTACTGTCAGCTGAGTTTGAAAATTTGACACGAAGTTTAGTTTTACTTGGTTGTTGCACATCATGGATTTCGAACGTGGTGGGGTGCATCTGTTCGAGAGGCCAGGGTCCGACATTCGGATGAAGGGCTACTTGAAGAAGCTCAAGGTAACTGCCTGACTTTTTTTTTTTTCTTTCCTTTTGTCTCGGTCACTTACTTGACCTACTTCAGCTTTCACTTGATGTTGACCGTGTTTGTTTCTTTACATGCTCCCCACCTCCCCCAACGCTGCCTCAACCCATCATTATTCGTCTGTTTCATAAGGGTCACGGTCACAACGGGAGATCCAATTCATTATGCAAGCGTTTGTATGTGTGTGTGTGCTCGTATGCGCCCAGCAGAGGTTTTTTTTCATGTTACAGGTACTCTTAATTCCTGAATAACCTGCCTGTTGTTTATGCTATCGCAAAACACTCAAGACTGATAATACAGTATTGAGTGCACTTTTCTTTCTTTTGATGGATACTGTTTCATCTGCACAGAGTAGACACAATTTTTCCAACAATGAACTATGCAGGCAATGATAAGCTCAGCTATACAGATAGGCATTTACCAAATCTGTTCTGTGCACCTGGGTCATGTGGCGACATCACATCATACCACAAGTGAACTTGTGCATTCCACTGAATCTTGTGAATGAGATTTAGGCCAATAACACAATAACAAAACAGGTTTTAATGGGCTGTTTATACCAGCGCCCTTAGCATTATCTAAAATTACATTTTCAACAGAAGAAATAATTAAAATTATTGACTAGACATATTGTTAGTTTCACCAGTGCCACAACACCATCATCACATTTATTTAAGATTTTCTCCTACTTTTCATGTTAAGGAATTTTAGTACCATACTGGTTTATAAAACAATATCCAATATCTTCTGATAAGGAAATAATGGATGATAGGTTTTGTTGAGATGACTGCAGGCAGTTTAATGATGTGTAGAACTGGTGATGGGAGTTGGAAAAGTTGAGGGATTTGGTTGATAAAGTTTAATTTTTTGGGGTAGGTAGCACAAAGGTCCAGCTTAGACTGTTTAGCAAGCAATCAAACGTAAAAGATGATGCATGGTTAAAAAAAAAGTTTAGATCATATCTGCAGACATGAATCCCTTGACTGGTACCAGATGGTCAGTTAGTACTAATTGTCGGGGAACAGCTGGATAGATGTAGTGGCTGACAAATCTCGTCACTTAGGCCTTTTGGGTGGTGAGCAGGTCCTGTGTGAAATGGACTGTCCATTCCTTCAAGTTTGTCGTCCAGTTCATCCTCTGTACATCTTGGCATTGCCCCCTCCTGTCCATTCCCTCTCCAAAGTAACTTAAAGGGTGGTTTTAGACAGATTATCATGTCGAGTCACATGGCTGAACCATACCATGGCTTCACTTTTGCAAAAAGGGGTTCATACCATCCTGTGAAGGTAGCAACAGTGCCCATTAGTTTTGTGCTCCCTGTAGCATCCACAGGCACCTGGCTTGAAATGCTTATGTCAGCAATTAGCATCCACATTTTCCATCAATACATCAGGATGGGAATTATGAGCGACTTGTACAGTTTGTACCTGGTAGCAGACTTGATGGTTTTACTTCGCCAGATCTTGTCCAGCCTGCCATTGGTGCTGTTGCCTTTTCAAACATGATGCAGATGTCTACCATCTTTGGAAAAATGACTCCTAAGCTCACCTCTTCAAGCTGTACTTCATTTATGAACGTGTTTTGTATACTCTCTTGATTATCCTCTTTGATATTATATTTTTCCATCACATGCCATAGCTCCTTGTGCCAGACTACATTATTTGCCTTTTTCAAGCAGATGAAGTTGTGGAGGAGATCTCACTGGTGTTGTAGACACTTCTTTCAGGATGTGACACTTAAAGATCTGTTCTGCTGTGCTTCTACCTGATCTGAAGCTAGCCTGTTCTTCTGGTATTGAGATGATTCTAGAGTACTTTCAGCATGGATTTGCTTGTGTGGCTGATTAGGCTTATGGTTCTGTAGTTTTGGCGCTGTTTGCTTTTTCATTTTTTATTTTTTTTAAACGATATGGCTGGTGATTAGGTCTATTCTCTGCATTTTCACATTCTTTGGCACAGAACATCAAGAGCCATTGTTGTTACTTCCTGTCATACTCAAGCAGCTCAGCTAGTACATTGTTAATGCCAGGTGTTCTTCCTCCTTCAGATTGTGTACAATTGTCTCGACCTCTTTGCATCTTGCAGGCAGGTCTGCAGGCTCAATAATTTTAGTCTTGTTCCTTTGGAGGACTTTGGCATCTGTCCTTAACTGAAAGTTGTACAGGTCATTGCCATGTAAAATCATATGTACACACTGTTTTTATTTTTACTTGACATTTACACCCATTTCCGAGAAGTTTATGGTACTGTTTTTTTATTTTAATGTTACATTTATATTGTAGACTAGAATTATTGTTACTTGTTTTGTTTTGATTTATTTCAAATATAATTTTATTTTCATGCCTAATTGAAATCGTGGACTATAGATGACGTCAAAAACATTGGGACCTTTTCAGTAGAAAGGAAAATGATGACATGCTCTTGACCTCTTGTTGCGCATGACCAGTGTACTTAGCTCTGAGGCCGCACGACTGTGCCCTTTGATCAGACCTCCGTCATGTGTGATCACTCCTGGATTTTGCATTTCATTTAAATAGACTATAATAGGTTGGCTACACCTAAAATAGTGGCTGATTACTTGAACATTTTTTTTCAGTCTTATCTAGTACTTATCTTGACAGGCTTTTACTGCTTGCGTGAATTTTGGGTCTATGAAAGCTATAGATTTCTTTTGTGTACAGTTAGATATTTTAAAAATGTCTGAAACATCCAGGTGCCTGTCCTGGATCAAGAGTTTTTTTTTTTTATTCCATGACTTTAGAGAACTGTCAAAAATCCCATTGAAATGCCGTTTTAAAACAAACATCTGTTAGCTTAATTAGTGTTTCTGTTATTTGCTGATACATTTTGCTCATTATATATTTTGAGATCTTTACAGTAGTTGAATAACATAGTACTCTTGTCTATTAAGTTTTTTGTAATCTTCCAATGAAAGAAAGGTTCTGTTTTGGTAGTTGGTTGGTATAACTGTAATTCATGATTAACTGAAAGGTGCAATTCTAGCATATTCATTTTCACAAAGTGATGTCATGCTGTGCAGGCCAGTTTAGCAAGTCTCACAGTTCAATAACAACTACCACTTTGAATAAGGTACCGGTATCTAAGAAGGAGCTAAATAAAAAAAAAAGTAACCTGCTTGTTTTCATGTTTAGTAATCATTGTAATGTAACAGCTGCCTCTGATAAAATATTCACTAATGGGAAAGATGAAAAGGGTCGTAGAAGCAACAGGATATTGAATATATTTGAATTGCTTGTGAACAACATGCTAAAGACTAAAGATAAGGAATCATTTTGCTTAAAAAAGTTCATGAAAACAACAAGTACAATAGTTAGAGAAGCCTTCACTCCTACTCTTTTTTCCTTGGAGTATTTAACAGATCTTGTTCGTATACATGTATTTATGTGTGTGTGTGCATGTGTGAATGAACAAGAAAGAACCCCTACAAACTGAACAACCATGTCACTTTAAAAACAGTTGAATATTTAGCAAGAAAACAAAGTGGCACAACAATGTTATTGTTATATTTAGTTATGAATAACACTGGCTCCAAAATTTCATTGGCCTTCTAGCCCAGCCAAAATAAATTCTCAAATGAATGCATAAACCTAGTGTGACCTCTTTATGTCTTGTATAGCCTTACCACAGAATGGCATCATTTATGAGGAACACTCTGAAATTAGGATAATATAGGGTGCTTAAGGAAACTTGCTCATGGTAATAAACTAGTGAGACATGAGGAAGGTACAGTGTCTAGTCTATCATCGTAGAATATGAATATGCAAGCATACTTATAAAATAATTAAAAGCTTTAACCAAAGTCTCACCACCCAAAATGATAGTTGTTTTGTCAAGACAATTTGTTGTCCTCTGTGTTAATATTTAGTTGTCTATTTAAAGAAAAAAAGATACAGGTGGTTGTTACAGAAGAACCCTTTGAGAGCATTCATATTTTTATCAGTGCTGGGAAGCATTGTAGCATCAAATATTTAATGACTGGAATTCAGTTCAGTGGACTACTCTTAGTTGAAGTTCCAGAATGCTCTGAATGATGTGAGAACATCTGTACCTGATGTTTCCCATAATTTGCATATACTAAAGTGACTAGAATTTGTGAAGTGTTTCATGATCATTGAAAACTGGAAATATGATAGCTGAGAAATTCACTGACAGATTTTGTCAGAGAGATACCAGCTGGGATGTAAGCCTTTGTTCTGACTCAATTTATTCAGGTTTTCTTCTTTCTCACTTCTTGGAATGCCACAGTGGATTGGGACCCACCATAGGACAACTCTTCTTTGTTAATAAATGAAGAGCTACTGATTTTAGTTAGTCTATTCCCATACCGTGTAATACAAAAATATAAGATTTCTACTACATATGATAGACAAAATGTTTCTTCAACGTCCAGATGTGAAATATAGTTTTTTGTGGGTGCAAGGATGAGAGAAGCCTAAATTTCTGCTCTGTTTTACATGATCCATTCATGCTTAGTCTCAAAAATTCTGCTTTTACTCCCATGGTATTCTAATCTTACAGAAGTTGTAAAAGTACATAATTGGAAAAGGCTCATACATTTTTTTTTTAAAGCAACAATATTTTACAATTGTTATTAATTGTTAAATTATAAACATTTTAATTTATTTTAATGAGTCAGTAATCACCTTTAAACTTATTTGAAGCATCTGTATTGTTCAAAAACAAGAGTATAAACTAGAAACAAGTTTAAAAAACCCAGCTATCCTCGTTCAGACAATTACAGAGTAAAAAGCTAAAGTAAGTGAAACGCAGATGCCAGGACACACTGACAGTTCCAAATCATCCAAGCAAGGTGTATAATTTTGTCTGTATTAATCATCATACCTTTACAAAATTAGTTTTTGATGTGGAGGTGTCGTCACTATGCACGCTTAATTCTTTATTATCAGAATATTGGTCACATTTCTGAGGAATGTAGTTAGAAGAAAATATCGAAATATCAATTTTGACTCTGCTGTAGAAATACAAGGAAGATGACTATTGCAAAAACATTGTGAAGTCATACTTTTCCTAAGAATACATTTTGCAAAATGACCAAAACGCTTCGCATTCAACAAAATTGTTTATATTCCTTCATGTGGCCTTCAAGATTCTTTATTCTGTCACCCTTAAAGGGAGGGGTATTGAGATATTAAAAATATATCCATGTTCACACACATTCCTATCTTCATAAATAGTATCTATTATTCACATACACTCACTGGTTGGTTTATGACAGCTAATTAAAAAAAAATTAATTGAGTTTTGTGCCAACTTTCTCATAATGACTAAAATTGTAGGATTTACCATTTATTTCTTGAGTCGGTGTGATAAACATGTAGGTATGATAAGAACCCCATTTTTCTTAAGGAAAATTCACCCCTGCCCACCCCCGCCAGGTTACCACAGTTGGAGAAAAGGAGGCTTTGTGCTCATTTTCACATCGCGTTCCTCATCATAAACACTTACTTCACCGCCCCGACTAAACACCTTCACATGTCGGCGCAGACTGTTGTGGACAAGTTGAATCTTAGCTAGGCGAAATAAATATAATGGGACGTTGTTTTCCTCTTCTTGTTGTTTTCTTCAGTCGTTTCCTTAGATGGACAAACGTTGCTGTCTTATAAATCGCCTTTAAATTTTGTGAAGCAGAATATGGTATGGATGAAACTGCTCAGAATGATGAGGAAAGGTTGTGTAATTCCTGAGCCATTTGTTTACCTTTTACCCGTGAACTTTCTATCACCTTGTAGGAACTGCTTAGTCTTACGCATTGTTTACTGAGATTAACAACATAGACACACTAGTAAGTCATCGCCACTATTACAAGACCATTCGAGTTCATGACCTCGTCCGAATGTTTGTAAACACTCGTTCATACGTGTTCTGCATCCCCAGTACATAATCTGTGGTATTGCTCCTGTTTTTGTCGTGGAATCATAGTTTAGGCTCCTTACTTCTGAAGATGCTACTCGCCTTTCACCGTCCGACCGAATTCTTTGCGCTGGGAACAAAGGTCATCGACAGGATAAGTCACAGCTGTGCCGTTGGTGTGGCGAGGGTATGTGAAGCTGCACTTTATTGCCAACGCGGGTGTAGGCAGCGTGCATTGTTTCTCTGCTGTGAGGGTGACTGCGACATTGCTACCCGCATCTGTGCTAGGTCTGCTGATTAATGCTGTCGCCAGGCACTTCTGTAGACATAAAGCTTGTGGTTCATCAGGCGCCGGAAACCTGAGCCACTTCCATACTGTAGAGAAAGCATGTAGCAGCAGTGGCGCACCCACGCTCTCCAAGCTGTGGGGAAACGACTGTAGTGATAGACATTGATGCCCACTCCCAACTCTGGAGGTAAAGGCTTGGACCAGCGGACTAGCTAGCTGTAGGTAGCGCACGTTGATTAGCATTCCTTAACCCTTGGGCGGCCAATGCAAAGGTTGTTTTGAAGGTGGCTGTTTACCGGAATCCCTGCCAGGAACCTTGACCCCTGGATGGCGGTCGTGGTTTGGCGGCGCTAAAGGGCTGGTGTCGCTAACCTTTGTGGCCAGCCGGGGGGAGAGAGACGAGCGGGGGGAGTTTATTGCTTGTTTGGAGCGAGAATGGGGGTGGGAGGTGGGGATTTCTATGGATAGGTGAGGAGTGGGTTAGGCTTGTTTGTGCCACGTCCAGTAGGCGTAGGTGACCTTTTGACCGCAACCTTTTGCCCTCCTCCTGCGAGGGGATGGGGTAGGAAGGGTAGGAAGGAGAGAGTCGCAGTTGGTCCGTGATCCGGACGCTGATCTATCATTTCCGAATATTTATTTCGCTAGTGTCAGAAGAACCGGGCAAAACAGAGAAAAATAGAAAACAGCGAACATACTTGTTGACAAAAAAGCAGACAATCGATCCACGTTTCTATTGTGTATAATTTATGTCATGTGTTTATTATAGTGTTTTTGGTGGGTGATCGATCGCAGTCATCATCAGCCTTTGCCATAGTATTATAAACAAAGCAAACACCTGTACGTAGAGTAGAAATAAATACACACAATTACAACACGGGATTTTGAAACAATTGGGCTTGATCAACACTCTTAAAACTAACGTGGGATCAGTGTGGTTATATTACAAGTGAAGTCACCACGGTATCTATAATAATTTGAAATAGGTACTACTGCGTACGCATTGTTTCTGTGATGACTAAGCTACCCAACCACACCAAGTTTAAATTTTGAATTCCTCTCTCAAACATCCTTTTTGCGCGATTTTGTTGAAGTGTTCACCTTTGACCAAAAGAAGAAAAGAAACATCAGAATTTTCTGATGAGAATCCCTTTGGCTTCCGTGGGGAAAGATGAGTTACAGAAATGCATGGATAAGTCGCGGTTAGTGACTACCTTCATTTTATTGTTTGATACGGACAGTAATTGCCGCGTACTGAAGCCAAGACATACTTCCATTGGACACGTGATGCGTGCGGCGAAGAGAAGGTGCACGTGCACTTTTCATTTACAACGTCGCTGATAATACCTGTTAAAACCCGTAGCTGGGATGGGAACTTGGATAGAGAGTAGAAATGTGTTTGGGGTATTTGTTCCTTGTTTACACAGGTCCAGACTTTTCTCTCAAGAGCCAGCACTTATTCCCCATTCATCAACAGAAAACAGGTGTCGGGGAAGACATAACCTATATGAACTTCAGTAGATTAAAGATCGGAGTTCAAGGCGCCAAACAGATATTACTCAGCATGCCGGTGGATTGTTTATATGTTGTACAATCAAGGATTCCATCTTTTGTTATCAGAGGTCTCGTTCCACTAGGTGTCGCTAGTGCCGTATGCGATGTACTTTGTATCAGCGATAGCCGGTGTCTTCTGGTGTTGGCGGTGCCTGGAAGGTTGGCGGCGTTGATGTTCTCTGTCACCGGCTTTGGGGGGGGGAAAAAAAACCCCACACACACAACAGATTGTTGTTCAAATGGCTGATAAACAGCGAGTAAGCTGGTGTCATCTGTGAGACTGCACGGCACACCCCCGCCGTCCTGCCCACAAGGCGTGAGGGGCTATGTATAGCCACAACGTTGTCGTGGACGTGGGGAGGAACGCCACTATAAATAGCCAGAGTTGCTAGGCATAAATAAGATAAAATAATATTTTCTGTCCAGTCTCGCGAGCATCTGGTGTGGATCTGCTAAAAAAAAAAAAACCAACCAACACCAAACCCACACACACACGCCGCAGTCACGGAAAATAAGACTTTGCAATACACGGAGGAAGGCCACGCGTTTCTTTTTTAAAAGACTTATCATGGAGAGGGGGTGATATTAAGGGAGAATGTCTGTCTAGAGGCAAGGGGGGATTGCGTACAGGTCAGTTGTAATCATCGAGATAGCACGTGCGCCCCGCCCCCGTCCCCCCCCCCCCGACATACGTCATCGTGACGAGGGGCACAGCTGTGCAGCGCACGTAAAGCCTGTGGATTTTGCAGGCAAAAGAGACTGGAGCTGTCAGGCTTATCTTAGTTTCATTCAGTGTTTCCGGTGTCATTCACAGCTTGTGTGGTGGTGGAGTCGAGAATGTTAGCGTTGCGTGAATAAATGGGCTTAAGAAGCGAAAGAGCCTGGTTCAGTGTCAGAAGGCAAGACTAATTAATAAAAGGATACTGTTAATAGTTAGGCTGCTGTTGACCCTGCTGATGATTAGCTGTTTATCCTGGTGTTTGAAGCCTACAAACCAGACCGTTATGAGCGGAATTACAAAAAACAAACAAACAAGCTACGAGACAAACAGTGTTAGTTTAGAGGCAGATATAGCTTCTTTATACCCATCCCACCTCCTAAAGATCCTGATTATGAAAAGCACGCATCCTTCAAGTCATATTGCATACCAAGATCAAATATATAAATCCACACATACGCATTATAAATACCCCCTAAATCAGGAAGGGTGAGAAGATGTCCTAGCTAACTATCATCATACTTGTCAGATATATATTTCTTTAAACCTGGGAAATGTAATCTGCTGCAGAAACAGTCTAATTGGATTAGTGTCAGAAGGGAAAACTAATTAATGAAAAGATACTGTAAATATTTTGGCGCTGTTGACCCTGCTGATTCAGGAAATGGTTTGAGTATAAATTGTCCATTGAGAGCCTTGATTTTCTTACATTTTCCAAGAATTTAGTAAATGGGAATATGAAAAATATCTTTCTGCTGCCTATACTGCATGGTAACTATTTTCAAGAGCTAGTATCTGCAACTCTGTGTGGTTCGTTTGCTGCAGATTTGATGTGTGTTCTTCAACCCTCTTGAAAGTTATAGTAAATCTTCTCATGAATATCATGGGTAGTGTGTCCTTATTTAAATGTTTTGCAAAAAATAACTTTGATCAATAATATTTACAAGAAAAAAGAATAAAATAAAGGGAGCCAGAAATAGTTCAAGCATAAGACCTTAGAGCTAAATCCACTTCACAGTCTGATGGTCAAGTCCTATCAGCTGGAGTGCATGTTCCTAGGATTGACAGTGTAAATATCTAATGGATATGATACCCACACTAATGTGCATTACGTGTGCGGACGTTTTGCCGACGGACGTTTCGGAGCCGGACGTTTTGTCGACCGGACGTTTCGCCGCTGGATGTTTCGGAGTCGGACGTTTTGCTGACCGGCGTTTCGCCGCCGGACGTTTCGCCGCATTATGTCAGAGAGAGAGAGAGAGCTTACTTACTTCTCAAAGAATGAAAGTAACTACTAGATTACACAATAATTCTTTATTTCAAACAAATTTTACACACAGACTTCACAGACAGTTCACTTTGATTGTCACAGATTATGAGCAACAGCTTTGAGAAAAAGCATTGATACAATGGCGAGAGAAATGTGTGAGCTAACGGTTCACATGAGGAGGGATAGTGAGAGAGAGTTCACTGATACATTGATACAATGGCGAGAGAAATGTGTGAGCTAAGGGGCGTCACACACTTGACTTCGGCTAAAGGTCCCGCGTGAAATGCCGAAATGAAGTGCCCCGCGCCGAAACGTCCGGCGGCGAAACGCCGGTGGGCAAAACGTCCGACTCCGAAACGTCCAGCGGCGAAACGTCCGGCTCCGAAACGTCCGGCGGCGAAACGTCCGTCGGCGAAAAGTCCGTGTACCGTGCATTAACATAGGCTATGCAGTTCTGGTTTTTTGCTGAGGGTTTTTTTAACAACGAAACACATTCAATGCTAGGCGCTATTTAGTCTAGAACAGTGGTTCTTAACTGGGGTTCGATCGAACCCTAGGGGTTCAGTGAGTCGGTCTCAGGGGTTCGGTGGAGCCTCCGCCACAGAGGTCAAGACACACCCACAATTCGTGATGACACTAAAGAAGAGAAGGGTTCGGTGAATGTGCATATGAAACTTGTGGGTTCGGTACCTCAAACAAGGTTAAGAACCACTGGTCTAGAAGTCTTCTGTGCTCATTGTTTTCTAGCACACCTTCCTCTCAGTTATGTGATTTCTTTTTTAAGATTTCATTTTGGGTAGGGGGAGCAGCATCAGAAGGCATATTTGGCTTAAACTTTAGCAACCCTGGTTGGGGCTATGGAAATCAGTGTGGTGATGTTTGTATTGTATAGTCACAAGATTTTTTGTGTTCTGTGTGTTTTATTACATCAGCATTTTGTGTGTGTGGCTAATACAAAGTCATCTGCTTTGTTGAAGATAAAGTGGTTGTAGTGCATTGCAAGGAGGTGATAGGGATATTGTAGTTTGGTGCATCGTTTAAAATTAAGCCCAGTTCTCAGTTCATCATATTATTTCTTGCACTTCGTGCTTGCCATAGCATCATTTCTTGGCTGACACAGAGCTGATATATTCAGTGTTCTGATCAGTGTGTGGTGGTGTGAACAATCAAGATTGTGAGTTGGGTAGGTGTTGGAATAGGAATAAAATGAGTGCAAGAAGAATGCTGATTGGTTCAAAATCACCAAACATATAGCCAGGCTAATACCATAAATAAAGTCTGCAGATCCCCATACTATAATTTGCTTTCCCACATATTTTGCATATGAGTGGCCACGTTATGACCTAGCTAGGGTTATAATTTGGGGCTGGATAATGGTAGGAGCTGGAGGAGAGTTGAATATATTCATTGATGCACATTCTGACTGCTACTTTGGCTTGAAAGAGCCTGCCTTACAGAATGGAGCCCATCCAGTAGATTGCATTGAAAAGAAGGAATAGACAGTGATATGATGTGACACAGTTACATGAAATGATGGGTGATAAGTGTATGGGAAGTTTTTAACTGACAGATGATCTGTTGCAAGAAATGGGTTTTGTATAGGGTGAAGATAATAAGGTTTAGGATTTCCGTGCTGATTGACATTACATTTACAAGTTCATTGCTCCAAGAGTGATTTAATTGGCAAATATTGTTTAAGCCATTTTTTTCACATTTTCTCGTAGAATGTCAAAAAGTAGATGCATCAAGTCTGTGGCAGTCCAAGTATTTTTAATTTTTCTCCCTTGTCCCCCTACCCCCAACTCCACACTCCCAATTCACACAAACTCGATTTCTAGACAATATCTCACAGTATTTTTTTCAGAGATGTGCAGGAGGGGAGAATATTTTGTCAAAGGACAGCAGTTTTCCTCTTTTTTTTTTGCAGAATATATTAAAAACTTCTTTGGTTGAACTATTTTAATATTTTAATATTTCTTGTCAATAACAAGCAATTTTTAAACACGTTCTTTCACATAGGATGCAGTCAATGACTGTTGATTTAAGTTACTATCAAGATCTTAGTTGGTGAAAGAAAAGTATACACATAGTATGTAAACTGATGTTGTGTGCCATTTTTTTCTTTAAATTTTTTGGACTGTGTAATTGAGCTCATTGTGTCTGAGCTCCACAGCCTTGGGCTTAAGGTCTTTTAATGAGCGTGTTTACCTTCACTGCTCCAACTGTCTGGAACACACTTCAAGCTGAGGCATGCATCATCATTGTCAGCAGTTAAAGATGCACTTGCTCCATTATACTTTTAACCGAAAGCCTGTGGGTGCTCATGTGCTTCTTTTCTAGATGTAGAGTGCTGTGCTGTATGGACCGTTATCATGTTAGTATGTTATTTGTTGCTTTTTTTTGGGTAAAGAGTTGTAAGCCGTTAGGGAACAATGCAAGCAATCTTCACCATAATTGTTATTGCTCTATAAAGAGTGGAAATATAAACAGTCACTGAACAACAGTATGGTCGCTAACGACAAAAGAATTAAAGAATAATAAATTTAACAGTTTAATGGGGTAGCTGGTGGCACAGTGGCTAAAGCACCTATCACAACAGTGAGAATCAGATGTACCTTTCTCTGGGTGTCAGTTTCTTCTACCCATATGTATTATTATTTGCTTTTGAAAGCTTGAGGATTTCTTGATGGCTGCTAGTGACAGGAGCTGGCCTATTTGCTGGAACTGATTGTTGTCCATTTACTGAAGCGCTGGTTGTAAAGTGCAGAAGACACTAAGGGGAAATGAAAGAGTTGTTAAGGTTATCTGCTTGTGGGTTTCATCTTAAACCGGAACGTACAGTACAGAATGTGATAATGTTGTAGTTTTATATCATAGCTGTTTGCATCTTTTACAAAAGTTTTCTACATGTTTTTATTACATGTTTTTATTACAAGTTTTCTACATGTTTTTACACTTTTTTACTCCTAACTTTTACTCCTAACTGTGTGTTAAATGTCTGTATGAGTATGTATGCCTGCCCTTGTGAGCGAAGACAAATTTCTGTCCTGGGTCTCCTCGACAGACAATAAAGTCTGTTTTGATTTGATTTGATTTGATGTTTATCAAATAATGGCTCATCTTGTCTACTGGTTTACTGAAGCACCATATTTGACTGTGGGAGTGAATTGTTCTTTTGGTTTTTTTTTTCAGACAATGAAGAAAAAGTTTTTTGTTCTTCGGTCTACCAGTAGCAGTGGCCCAGCTCGACTTGAGTACTATGACTCTGAAAAGAAGTTTAATGCTAACCACCTTCCAAAACGATCCATCCATCTACACACTTGCTTCAACATCAACCGAAAGTCAGACAGTCGGCACAAGTATGCCATAGCCCTTTACACAAAGGAAGACTGTTTTTCTGTGATATGTGAAGATGAAAAAGAGCAGGAAACCTGGCTGTCATTGATGCTGGACTATCAAAATGAATATGTACGAGATGGTGATCGAGGCCGTGAGCACTATGGTAAGTAAATCTGGTTACCTTTCTACACAGGTAAAATAATACTTCATTTGCTTAAGTGCAGCTAAGCTCAAATGAATTGGAAGGGATTTTCTTTCTAGTTTCTACATCAAGTGTTCACTTATCCAAGGAATATTAAGTTATTAAAAACTTTCAAAGAAATAGTCAAGTAAAATTTGCCGTAGCACTAAACAGGCATACTGTAATCATGATTCATCTTTTTAGGGTTTAAACTTTTGTCACTTTTGCAAGACAATGATCAGGACAGTTGGATAAAAGTTTGCATGTTGAACCAACATTGAAGTGTGGCAAGGTTCGGTCATAGCAATTATTGTGGAATAGGGAAGGGCATTTGTACACTTGGTGTAGTGGTTTTATAGGTCTCTCTTGGTTTTGAGTTGCTTCTGCTCATGAGGAAGGGATTGAGTAGGTGATTGTCTGATATCCATAAACATGAAAGTGCTCTGTGCCTTTAAATCTTACCTGCTTATAATGTAAATCTTAAAATTGAACAGCCTGCTTAACCCTTAGAGCACAATGAGCCACGATCATGGCTTTGCCAGGGAAGCATGGGGAAGGCAAATTTCATTACTTTTCTTGCGAAGTTCAAGCTTTCTTCTTTCCAAAAATTATAGGTTTTTTGGTCTAATTTTTACCTGAGTACAGCAATAATAAAAAAAACTGACTTCACCCACTGTCATCTTCACAGTCTTGCTAAGAGGGTTAAGCCAGCTATTCTGGCATGTGCTTACTGTTTCCATTTTGGAGACGCTAAATCAGGAGTACTGATTGAATATCACAGTAATGATTGTTTCATTGCTTTCCATAGCATTGAAGCATAATATATTCTTTATCGTGATAAAGACTTTTTGTGTAATGTTTTCATTTTCCCTCGTACAGTGTGTACTTGAGATTTTCTTCACTATCTTCTTTTGATCTGCTTTCTTTTTAAATCTGTTAAAATTAAATGCGGCAAAGTGTTGAAACTCTTAAAACTGGCCATTTATATAAACTTTGGGTTGCTAAGAGGTTCTTAAAAATAAGAGTTTTTGTTAATTTGGTACGTGCTTAGTATAGTTTTAAACTGCAGCCTGGTACAAAGTCCATAGATGGGATCACTGTTATGACAGGAAAATAGATAAAGTACTTGCAAGTATTTTTCAGTGATTGTTATCTTGAACAAACAGGCAGAATAAGTGCATCAGCCCCAAGAAGTGTTCAGAGGTTGATAAGTGAGATAGGATTTCCTTGTAAACACCTTGGTTTCAGATGTTTTTGTTTTACTTTTTAATAAAAGTTTAAAAATGTGAGTTAAACTATATGGCCTTTAAATAAAGGACCTCATTCATTACGGTATAGGTACTGCAACTTACAAGAAAAAAAATGCTGTTTATCATGTGTTTGAATTATTTGAACTATAATTTCAGAAAGTGGTTGTGAATATCCATGTGTTGCAGTGCATAAAAATTCTCATGGTTAAAGATAGTAGGAAGGGGGTGTGGGAGAAGCCAGAGAAGAGACATGTTTGTCTGAAAAAGCAAGCCCACTAGATTTTTATTTGAAATAAGCTGGTTGTTATTGTCATAATCTAGGTCAGGGTGGACTGGCAGAGTGAAAGAACAACATGTTGGTTCTGTGCCAGCTATTGATCAGTCCTTGTCCATCCTCTCAGGCTGCATGCCATTAGCAGCTGCTATTTCTTGTGGTTTCAAAGGCTAGCAGAAGTCAGATGGTTTTATGGAACAGTTCTTAGACTTTTTGATTCATTTGTTTAAAGAAGGTTTTTGTTACCTGTCACTGTATAAGTTGTGCTGATAAATGAAGCATCGTAGAGGGATTAATTATAGAGAAAGTTGTTTCTTTAGTATCAGCTGTTTCATCTTTGGCACTCAATGGCATACTAGTATGCAGAGGCAGCACAGCAGGAGAGAAAGATGCTCCAGTTATTTGTCTGTAGCGATGGAGACAGTAAAACAGGGGAAACTGTGTATTTTTATCAGTTTTCAGAGAAAACTGGAGAACTAGGTCAGGTGTAAGGGAAATGTTTACATTTTTATTCTCATTGCTTGACAGTTTATAGTAGCTAAATGGTGGTGCGGGGAGAAAGAGCTTGAGTCTAAAAAGTAGTAAAGAAGAGACACTTAGAGATATGTACAATCATATGTAATTTCTCAAATTTGCTTATGTATAGCTTCATGCAGAGTACAAGGAGATACTTTACAGATGTGAAGGAAGAGATAACTGTAATTTTATCCTCTGCCAATTTATGCTTAGAAATTAAACTTAAATTAACCTAAATAGGGCATTTTCATGAAGAGTGGTAAGTTTTAAAAATGGTGTGTCGCCAAAAGAAAAGAAGTTGGTTCCCTAACAGTCCAACGGGAAAGTGTAGCAAGTTTGCTAGTGCTACCATTTAAGCAGAAGAATAAAAAGAAGTGGCTGATGATAAAAGCTGAAGGCATGCATTTTACTCTCCCTAGTAGGACTGCAAAATGTCATTTCCTTTTAGTATGTGAGTTAGCAGTATCTGGATGATTCAGACACTAAAATTTACTTTAGCTCTACCCCCTTTTTTATTGAATGGACTGGCAGGGTGATTTTTTATACTTCTAAGTTATATCAGTAATGTGTAACATTTTTATGAGAGATAGCAGAGAGCAACACTAATGTTCTTATATTACAGAGCATGTATGGCAGATCACTGTCCAGCCCAAAGGCCTTGGACAGACTAAAGCCTTGCGTGGACCCTGTCGTTTGTGTCTCACAAGCCACAACATCTGCTTTATCAAGCTGAATAGTGAACAACCTCAGTTCATCTTCCAAGTAAATATACTTGCATTTTCTTAGGTAGTTTCTCCCTGCCCAGCACTCACTTCTTGTCTAATGTTTGTATTTAACTAGATCTATTTACATTTTAGGGTGAAACTAGATGAATGTTTACTGTTGTTGGTACAAAGCTTGTGCCAGACTCAAGCACCATGCTTACCAGTGAAAAAAAAAAATTTGAAGTGTTTTTTTAAAAAAATGATTAAGAACTATTGCAGAAAGGTTTTTGTCACCACTGTTTTAATTTTACACTGGATGTCAGCAAATATAATAAAAATAGCTCAGTTTGACAAGGATAGTCTGGCCATTGTTATGTGGACACAATTGGAATAGCAGGAAATGAAGAAAAGTATGAACACTGTGATACATGCAATCTACTTAAATATCAGCGGTCAAGGTCTCCATTGTTTGTTTTCATTTGTGAGGGTTTAGATTTAAAACAATTGCCTGAGGTGAATGTTATGCATTTAACAGTGTCAAAGTATACTGTGAATGTGTACCCCAGTGATTTCATAGGTTTTTTTCCCCTTTCTTTGTCGTTTACATTTTTCACATTTAAGATTTATTCAAGTGTACATGGGCAATGAGTATATTTCTCTTTTACCTTGTATTTTTTTCCAGAGGCTAAAGCATGTAAAAGTTACAGAAATCTGGCTAATAGTCATGTTATAGAGGCATTATTGACTCGTAATACAATAGCTATAATTTTGAAATCATTGTGCCTTCTCTGATGAGAATGAGTGGTATTTTAATCTGCAATTAAAAGGATTATCAATATCGTACGAGCGCATTAAATGTTTCCTTTTGAATGATTACTACATGTCCAGCAAGATGAAGCCTAAAATCTGTTTCGCAGGAATAATTTGTTTGTGATAAGTCATCCAGGAATTTATTAAGTAAGAAGACCAGCAAAGATAACTCATAAATGACAACTGTCTTGTTGGAAAGGAAATCAAGCTCGTTGATTGTGTTGTCTTGATGCACACAGGAATACCAAGTCAGGAACAGCACAGACTCTTTCCAAAAAGAAAAAAAAAAAAAGAACAGTTATGGCAACTTTATCACAAATTCATGCATCTGCATGTCTTCATAAAAAATTTAACAG
>SRHC01002657.1:97379-129879 GCA_004794325.1 Pomacea maculata
CCCGGACCGGGCATGGGACTGACCTGACCTGACCTGACCTTGTTGGAAAGGAAATCAAGCTGGTTGATTGTGTTGTCTTGATGCACACAGGAATACCAAGTCAGGAACAGCACAGACTCTTTCCAAAAAAGAAAAAAAAAAGAACAGTCATGGCAACTTTATCACAAATTCATGCATCTGCATGTCTTCATAAAAAATTTAACAGACACTACCAAAAAAAAAAAGTTTGAAAGGAGGGTTTTATTTATTATTATAATATCATTGTATTTTTGTCTGCTACATGTAACAGATACATGTATTTAGATCTTGCTGCACAGAACCAGTCCTATGCATAAATCGTCATAAACAGTTTTTCTTTCTTTTTCTTTTTTTCAAGTCATCGGTTACTTCATTTTTTTTTTTATTTTATTATTATTATTTTTTTATTATCTCTAACATAGAATAGCATTTAGCTGAACGTGGAAAATGAGTCTATCCTTTGCTGTAATCCATTGCTTTATTGTGACTTCTGTAACTGCTTAATAAACTTCAGCATACCACTCTGATTTTCAGCAGAAGACTCTTAGGACTTTACTTAATTTTGTTTGATGAAAAGACCACATGCGTTATGAAAACAGATGCAAATAGGCACAATCCCAACAAATTCATGTGTACAACTGGAAACAAAGAATAAGGGAAGATTGGTTTGTGTTGAAGACTGATCCATACAGAGCAGAAATGTCCTGACACAGAAGGTGGATGTTGGTAAGAGGGTCTGCACTTTGCAGGTTTTACTGTATTTTCCCGAAGATGAGGGAACTATTTCCTTCTGCTCTCGACCTACCCACCTACAAACATGCACAGAAAGAGGTCAAACTCCTGATATCATGTTGTGAACCTTACTTAATATAGTCCTCCCTCTTCTAGAGCCTGAACAAAACATTTGTATCCATATACAAGCCTACTGCATGTATTGTCGACCTCTTTCTGTCCATGGTGATGCTTGTAGACATGTATCTTGAGAACAGAAGGGGGTTAACTCATCCAGGATCTTGGGAAATATGTTGCACTGAGCTTTACCTTGTCATTAGGGAAAAACTGTACCCCACAAGACCTTCCAGTCAAATCAAGGTTTAGTCTCTAGTTCTTCACAGACATTTTCTTAAGAAAAAGATGCTCTCAACCATTCATTACTGTTACTGTTTGTGTGCTGTAGCTGGAAACTGTGCGGTCACTGGCCCATAGTGACAACCTTTTCCGCATGGAAGTGGGCAAAATTGCTCCCACAGGAGAGGGAGAGTTGTGGATGCAAGCAGACGATAATGTCATTGCCCAGAATCTACATGAAACCATCCTTAGGTAGGTGAAAAGTGATACTAACTTTTAAAAAAAATTTATTGTGTAGTAGGAAATTAGTAATACGACTTTTACTGTAATCTGGTAGCTATTTATGGTAAGCCAACTTTTGCTTCTTTCTAGGAGATAAATCACATTCTGCCAGAGTGATTTCTTGTGTTTGAGAGATCCACATGAGTCAGCATAAATGGTTGTGCTGTCCATTTTTAAGCAGTGTTAGAACTAAGTGGACATTGGCGATGTCTTTAAAAGCATGATGCTTAGTGTATTTCATATATCTGATGTATTATTTATGACCAAGTCCTACTTTCCCCAAGGGTGCATAAAAAAATTTCATTCATGCGAAAGCAGCCATGGCAGGAAGATTTCTGGTTTTTTTGTTTGTTTGATTTTTTTTTTTTATATTCAGTGATCAGGGAAAGTTTTTTAAAGTTGCTTACAGTGTTACTTATGTCTGTATACACAATAACTGTTATAGCTGATTTTTTTTTCTTTTCTTGGTCTGTTCCATACCTTATTTTGTGTTTTGATGTCTTCTTTATGCGCTCTTTGCTTTGCCGTAGAAGTGACATTGCAATTACAGCATGTTTTTATGGACAAAAAATTATTTAGATGCTTACACTACTTTGCAGAAGAAAGTGTGATTTCTTTTTATTCTCAGTTACATGAAGAACATGGACAGCACACATTTCTCCTCTTCCACTTTACCACGCTCAGAGTTTCGACACAGAACTGCCAGCGAGAGTCACACTATTGGGTAACATTTGAGATTTTCTTATTTGTAAAATGGGTGTAAAGGCAGGCTCCCTAGTTGTAAAGGTTGGCAGGCTGGCCAGTTGTAAAGGTTTGGGTTCTCATGTCTGAGAATGGATACTTAATCTGACCAGCATTCGACTCACTCCACGTAGGGTGTCCCTGTTCACCCTTTGATATCACTGATTTAGGAGTGTCACAGGTCAGATTTATGGGGCCCACCTTGACCATCCTTTCAGGTCATTAACTGGAGAGGTGGCAACCTGACCAGTGCACTGTTGGTGGTCTATACTCTAACCAAATTTTGCTAAAAGTAGAAAATACGTTTCTACAATGGGATACGGGGAAACCTCATTTACCAAGACTCACTAAAGTCCATCAAAATCAGAGGTTGTAGTAGGGAGATTAACCAGTCTGCTGTCATTCCGCTAAGCATGACTTTAAATATTTATAAATTCAAGTTTATTTATTTCAAATGTTGAAATGATGCTCTTAAAAAACCTTATCGTCATGCTTTTTTGTTGTGCTTTGCTTTAACTTATTTTAGCAATGTAACCAGTTTTTATAATTCTGTATTTTGAAGTGTAGATGATTTTTACTGTTGGTCATTGGGATCAGCTGGATAACTGTTATCTGCTTTTGCCCCTTATTTTCAACCTTAGGATTTTTGCATACAAGAATTCACAAGATGTCAAAACCAGAACAGTTATAGAATAATTTTAACATGGCTCTTCTTTTCAAAGGTCATGCCAAAAGATAAAACCAAGGCCAATGTCTGTATGCCCTAGAATCACTACATCTCCTGGAACAAGCCCCAGGTGGGAATGACATGGCCTTTTTTTAAACAAATCTGTCATAGGTATATGAGATAAAATCAATGATGGCTAAAAATGATAATGGCTTCATGTGTTGCATTTACAAATCAACTGTTAAAAAATATTGTAAGCAGAAATAACATGTTTATATTTCACCAAAATCGTTGGGTCCAGTCCTACAGTATTTTTGCATAAAGATTTATTATACTCTTTAAAGATGTAATACACCTGTATTTCAAATTTGAAAAGCCAGTTATCTTTTATTTCTTGTCCCCAGTTTGGACTTTGGGATCCCAGTCCCTCATCGAACGCGGTCAGACAGTAATGAGTCCAAAGCTTCACGATGCAGCACATCTGCCATGGATGGAAGCTTAGATATGTGAGCTTCATATTTACTTTGTTATGTATGTGTGGATGCATGTGTTTAGTGTTAAGTATTATTGAGAATATTTGTAGGGTTTAGGAAAAAAAGAATGTTTGGTATGAACAAGTAGACTGTCATTTGTCCAGCTAAAGCATTGGTTAAAAAATGGCTCAACTAATTTTTACACACATAAACAATTGCTGGTATGCCCATTTTCATTCAACATTAAAAGCTGTTTGTTGTGTTCAGTTGGTGTCAGAATCTCTATGATGTCTTGTCTGCATTTTTCACACAGGCATCAGAATATCACGCCCCTAGAAGAAGAATCCGATAGTGATGGATCAATTTCTCGGGACTTGTCAAACCCATCATCACCAGGTAGGGTGTTACCAAATGCATCAAAATCTGCATGTCCTGATCGTCCCTTCCAAGAATTAGGCTTTCAGCAAATAACTAAAATGTTAGGGATGTTCAAAATAGAAACTTTTTGACCATGGATTTGCATTCAATACAGAGTTAAGCGGTAAGTCATTGCACAACATTTTTGGAATGTCACTGATTTCCTGGAAGTTCTGCAGTGGCTCATCTGAGTCTACCTCTCCATCCCAGCCGCTTGGAAATTGTCTACCATTGTCCCAGTTCCGAAGAAATTTCAGCTCGGCATCTCAATGACTTTAGACCAGTGGCCTTAACATCGTTGGTCATGAAAGTATTTGAGACAATCATCAAGGCATTGATTCTTAAAGCCACTAACAATTGTCTTGATCCCTTGCAATTTGCATACCAGTCCAAACGAAGTATTGATGATGCTAAACTGTTCATCCTCCACACTTTACTTCAACACCTGGAGAATCCTCAAGCCCATGCTCGACTGTTGTTTGCTGATTTCTCGTCGGCCTTCAACACTATTCAGCCACATATGCTAGCTAGAAGACTCCTAGACGAGTTTTCCCTTGACCATCAGCTGGTGTCATGGATCATTCACTTGGTTGACAGGCAGCAATGAGTTCTTGTCAATGGCACTTTTTCCGACTTAATCACCACGTGCACCGGCTCACCTCAGGGCTGTGGTCTATCCCCGCTTCTGTTTATTCTGTACACCAACAGTTGTCGCAGTCACCATGAGGGACACTATCTTGTCAAATTCTCTGATGACACTGCACTGCTGTCTCTCCTTAGCGGGGCAGTGCATACCCACGATGTAGCTTTGGAGGAATTCATTGTCTGGTGCGATGACAACTTTTTAGAGCTTAATGTAAGACGAAAGAGATTGTCTTTGATTTCCGTCGGAATTCTTCACCATGTTCTGTGTGTGTCATACATGACAAGGAGGTGGAAATTGTTTCTGCTTTTAAATACCTGGGCACCATCTTCGATAGGCGACTTTGCTGGGATGTCGACACTCAACATGTTGTGAAGTAGGCTCAACAAAGCCTCTTCCTTCTCCGAAAGCTGAAGTCTTTCTCTGTCTCCCACCAATTTCTTCAGCTTTTCTACAGATTGCACATAGAGAGCGTACTGTCGTTCTCGTTTATTTGTTTCTACAACAGTTTATCGGTGAAGGACAAGAGCAGCCTACATCGTGTGGTATCCACCTGCTCCAAAGTCATTGGGTCAACTCAGAGTTCTCTTCAGGCTCTGTATAATAGGCGGGCTCTTCCAAAGGTGTTTGCCATCCTTCGTGATGACACGCATGCTCTGTCGACAGAAATTGTCCGGCTCCCGTCGGGCCGCCGATTTTGTAGGGGTCCGGTGGCGCAACAGTTAGCATCTGTTTACAGGGCTGGCTGCTTGCCCTAATATAGCCTTAGCTGCTGACACGGCGTAAAACACCAATCCCCCCCGCCGCCGATTTTGTGTGCCTGCATGCAGGACAGACAGACTGTGGCTGTCTTTTGTTGTTTCAGCCGTGCGACTTTTGAATGGGTTATGAATGAGACATGAATAGTTTTGAGCATGCAGTTGTGTATGAATCCTAATTTTAATCGAGCTGCACCAGAATTGCCCTCAAGGACAAATAAAGTCTTATCTTATCTGGGTTCATGGGCTTCCATGTCATCATAAAGCACTCTGTAAAAATTTGTTTTCTGCAGAAAATAGGAGGAGTGCAGAATTATGGCTCATGAAAGCTGTACGTTTCAGGTTCTTTCCTGAACATGGATGCAGATGAATACAGTGGTGGGCAGCCAAGCTCATACATGGTCATGCGTCCTGGAAGTAACACTCCACCCACACACAGTATTTCAACCGGTGGCTACATGGATATGGCTGCTGGTGCATACAAAGGTTTGTTTTGCTTTTGAACAATTTTTCAACAGTTTATTTGCTTTGAAATCATGCTCTGGCCTTAATATTTCCCATGTACAAATAGCGAAGCATATTGCATTTGCTTTCCAAATTGTACTTATTTATTTAAGATGTCTTTAAGTTAACACATGAAATATAGGCATCCCCATTCCCCCATATAATTTTGATTTATATTGTGCTACCATTCAAAGACTAAAGGCTGCATTATGACTGTAGTCTTAAGTAGGTCCCTTGCATTAATGGAGGCAGCTGCAGCTTTTGTAGAAAGATTTTTTTTCCTACCCATTGGTTTTAACTCTTTAGCATTCATATTTACAGTTTGCAATAAATTGCTATTTCTTTTCAGATTCTCCTTTCCACCGCTACTAGTTGTTTAGGTTAAATTTAGAAATGTGGAGATTTTTTCAGAAAATTACTTCACTTTTTTCACCCCCATCTCCTTTATTAATGTCAACAGTAATATGGAAAGCACATTTTAAGAGTGTCTAATCCCATTTCCAGATATGAGCCATTCTAGTTACTCGGACTCCTCATCTTACATGCCTATGAACCATGTGAGGCCTTCATCATCTATGCCTGTACCCATCCAGCAGGGGCATGAGTCACCAGCTGGTTACATGGAAATGTCGGGCCACATGCATCTGCCACCTGTCAAGGAAAGAGGCAGTGAGTGTTATGCTGTTTTTCTTTTCCTTCTTCATTTTTACATTAATTTTCTTTATTTGATCCAACAAAAACTTGTAGAAAATATTTATCATTGTATCATATTGTCCTTGTGCAATTCATGTCGTCCATTTTGACATTTTTAAGGTTGTTTACATGAGACTCATGATGCATTATAATGTCTTACTGTTTCAGGTAATGAAGGATATCTTCCTATGTCACCATCCTTTGGAGTCAGTCCCAGCAGCAGCGCTGGCTATCCCCATCCAGATCACAGTGTGTGCATGCTGCTTTCAGATGATTTAGGAGATTTTTCACATCCTCCAACGCGAACATACTCCCTTGGATCACGACCAGTAAAGACCGTCACAAAGTTTAGTGGTTACATGGATATGTCTGGGCGGCAGGGTGTATCGGATAATGGGCGCAGCTGTAGTGCTCCTCACCTCATCACACATCATCCCCACCAGGGCAGGAGCACGGCCACCAGCAGCCGTACAAGCAATATGGACTCTCCTACTCCCAGTGCCAGTCCACTGAGCATGTCCATGAAGTCAGATGATTCTGATTCTTTCATGGAGCTCGACTTTTATCGTCCACGAACTGCAAGCGACAGCTACAGCTATCGGCCTCGTTCATCTAGCTTCGGCTTGTCGCAGAGTTCCCAGGCTCAACCTCATCGACCAAGGTCTTCAAGTCATGGGCAGGGTACTCGCCCAGTCAGGCAGAATAGACTGATTAGTTCTGATTCAAATCGCTTGTCGCATGAAATGTTGCAGAGAGTGTCCCTCAATTCCTCCGTGCGTGGATCGTTTGATTCCTTGAAAGTCTCTTCAAGTGAATCTCTGAGAAAGCTCTCCTTGGAGGTGAGGGCAAAGACATCCCAGCTCAGCAATAATGAGTATATTGACATGAGTTTTGAAAAACGACACACACCTTCGCCTCAGCCCACCAAGCAGGGTGGAAATGGATATGTTGACATGACCCTTGGAAGCCGCAAATCATCACCAAGCCGTGTCAAATCAACATCTCGCTCTAACAGCAAGAGCAGCAGTGCTGAGAAGCTTCCTGAGTCAGAGTATACCCCCATGTCCTGTAGTAGTGGGAAGGACCCTGTCCACCGTCTGCTGCAGGATCCACAGCAGCAGTTGCAGGGTACCCAAGGATCTACGTATATGAATTTGGACATACCTGATCCAGGGCCTCGAAGACAGGATCCATCACCTCAGGACTTAGAAAATGTGGATTCTTATATATTGTGTGAGCCAGCACCCATGGTTGTTGGTGGTGGTGGTGGTGGTGGTAGCAGTGTGGTGTGTGGCTCAGCCAAGATGGACTCAGGATCCCAGGATTCTAGGAATCGAAGTGGCTCCGGAGGCAAGGAACAAAAAAAGAAAGGATTCTTTCATAGACATAGTCATAGAGATGCTGCCAAGCACAGTTCTAAGAGAGCTGACCAAACACAGCAAAGTGGAACTTCTAGCTTTGAATGCACAGTCAGCCAAAGTGGAATTGGAGCAGAGAAGGTAACCTTAGGATATGACATTCGACAGAAAAAAAGTGGTTCATCCAGAAACAGCAACCGTAAATCGGTTCCTTTCTTATCCAGGTCATTGGATGCAAGCAGCAGTAGTAGCAAGGGAGTCCAGCTGAAGAAATCGGTCACACCCCCAAGAGGTTCTCTTGACTCAATGGATGAGTACATAGAATTCTCCCCCATGGCAGTCAAGTCAGACAGTGATTCGTCTCATTCCTCAGGCAGTGCTCATGCCCCTACTATACCTAGCGATAATGTTGTGGCTGCCAAAGTGGAGCCTGATTACATAGGCTTTGAGCCAGGAAGAATTTTCTCTTCCAAGAGATCCTCAGGTGGAAACTACATGCAGATGGGGGAGACATCTAATTTAGGGACTTCAGCAAGTTTCTTTAACACTAAATCCAAGTTCAGTAACAAGCTGAAAAGATCAAAAAGCAAAGAGGAGAATGCTGCTGCCAGCACCTTGACTAACCCTGTTGTCGCTACACCTACAACCAATGTCTCTGGCACTCAGGATTTGGGAGTTGTGCCTCAGTACATTCGTGCTTCTCAGAAGTTTAGTCAGCCTACTGTTGCCAGCTCTTTTCCACAGAGACCACACTCTGCAAATATTACTTATCTCACATCTCCCTCCACTGGTTTCAGTTTTAGCAGTGACATGTCCTCACATGGAGTTTGTCCTCCTTCATCTAGCTCACACATTTCTCAGTCATCAGGCCCAGCGTCTTCCGTGACC
Organism: Pomacea maculata; assembly: GCA_004794325.1. Lineage (NCBI taxonomy): Eukaryota > Metazoa > Mollusca > Gastropoda > Architaenioglossa > Ampullariidae > Pomacea > Pomacea maculata. Next base: position 105,890 of record SRHC01002657.1, read on the forward strand.
ATGAAATCTTCATCACCTAGTTCTTCTTTAGATGTGTTCACAAAAAATTCACAGGCTAAAAAAATGGACTTTCTTAACATTGACCCCAAAAGGTTTTCAGATGGAAAAGGTAATATTGCTGATTCCAGAAAGGTTCTAGAGGATGAGCCTAGTGCTGTTGCCAAGGCTGAAGGTGGTAGGTTTGGGGAAGAAAGCTCATCTAATGTAAAGCCTCAAGTATGGGATAGAACTGTGACTACCCAAGTAGAATCTTCCACAACACCAGTGGAAATGCTTGTCTCACCTGCAGGGCCAGCCTTAATCTCAAAACCAGAAGCAGCCACATCACAGACTCCTGCTGCTGAAGGAGTCCTTCCAAGTAGCACAAAGGTGGAGCAGGCTTCAGTCTCGATTGCAGACTTGCCATCATCATTTATGTGTGAAGAATCAGCTTCAACACAGGAACCACATTTAAGAAAGATGTGCAGCTCAGACAGAGGCTGCAGCTTGACAGAAAGTGCCTCTAGTGCCTGTGGACAGGTTGGGACCGGGGAGTTGTCAGACAAAGGCAGTGGTGCAAACACCAGCAATGCTGATTCAGGAAGTTCTGGTGCTTCAGACAAGCCGAGCCAAGGAGACTCGTGTAGTTCCTGCAGAGGTGGGAGCAGTGGTGCAGGGACAAAGCATAAGGAGGTTAAAAGTCCAGGACTGCGACCCTCCAGATCCTCAGCTCCTCAGTTGGATGCAGTGTTCGGCTTGACGCGACCAGACAACACGTTGTCAAGCAAAACAGATGCTGAATCATTCACACCTAGTTTGGGGAGAGGCCGGCATAGCAGCAGCACCAGTCAGGCAGGTGGCGGAGGTAACAATGGTGCCTTGCCAGTCAACCCTGGCACCTCTTCTCGTCACAGCTTGACAGATCTCAGCGGCTATGAGCAAATGTCATTCCCCAGTGATGCCCTTTCACACCAACAGCCAGCACATTATCAGGTACAACAGCAGATGTCACCATCACAGCAACAAGCCCCAACACCTGGACCCAATGGCCAAGGAATTCTTAATTATGTTACACTGGATTTAGGTTCTGCAGACAGTGTGGGTGATGGGGGTGATTCCAGTCGCTCGCCAAGAAATAAGAGCAGGCATCCCTCTTCAGCAGATGAGAAAGGTGAAAGTTCCTCGTATGCTACCATTGATTTTGGAAAGTCAGAAAATCTTCGAAATTCTGGCAACAAAGAAGTAAAATTTACCTTGTAGAAGTTGAGAGGTAGGGGATCAATGAATCAGTATAAAATTTACTTTAATGGAAGGTGAATGAGACTTTCCTAATGTCTTTACATGCCCTGTCCAACTGTTTCACGATCAGGTGTTTTCCTCTTCTTAATACATTAAGTAAATAGCTCCATGACCTATTGAAGGCGATAGTCCGTGAAAGCTTTTCTTTTTTTTTTTTGTGGCAGAATGGAAATGGGAAGTATTTTTGTGCAGAAAATACAATGCAGTGCAAAACATAAAGCATCTTTATTAGTCCTTTTCAGGAAAATTTTGTGTCTGCAAAAGGTAACATTAGATTTAGAACGTTACATAAAATGTCAACACAGGCTAAAAAGAAGATTCAATTCCTTTTTAAAATGTGAATGCTGGCAGTCAGGTCAGAAAGACAAATGTGACAGTTTTTCATTGTTAGGATTGACTGTAAGACTGAAAACAATGTAATTTGGGGACTAATTGAAAACTAATTGTGAAAACGCATTTCTGAAAAAGGGATTCGCTCTGTGAGAATGCAATATATTTTGAACAGAGTTTTGTTTGCATGATTAGTCATCAGTAGACTGTACTGCAGGTTTGCCATCATGTTGCCTCCATCTAGCCTCACTCTACTGCTCATGAGAAAACCTCTCAGAACCTGATACATTGCGGGTGGTGCATTATATCAAGAAATTCATACTATTGTGACGAGAGCCAGTGCCCTGCCACATGCTGGCAACGTCTTAAATTGGTAGTATTCTTCAAATTCTCCTTTGTCCTTGCAAAGACATGATCTAATATTAGACGCGATACAATGAGAGGAAATTTGGTATTCTGTGAACATGTCGAGCGATGAAAATGAGTATTATTTTGCACATTCAGCTGAACAACTTGTAAATGTAATCCACCTTTAAAATTGTTTCCAGGGCTTTTCTATCACAAACTTTAAAAGCCTGACATGCATTTTACTGCTTATTTACTTGTATTCATCTGCCTAAATGTGATGGTTTCAAGGCAAGATTTGTATATGTGTGCATGCATACCTGTTTATTTGTACGTGACTGTGTGTGCGCGTGTTCACACATGTATATATGGATGAACATTTGTGCACAGACTTGTCCATACATGCGCTCCCTTTTTGTCCCTGACAGTATCTTTTGGGTGGCAAATATGCATGCCTTTGTCAGTATCTAGTCAGAGTATCTTACCACCAGAAAACAAATGGTGGCAACCTTAGTGTACCTCATGTTTTATGGAAATGTTAGTATGTGAGTATAAAAAAGAATATAAAATATAGATTATGGCCTTCCATTCATTATTATCTGCTTTTATTTCTGCTTTTGAAATTATTGATCAGATTCTTTCAGGGAATAACAAGAGGGACAATTTTTTGTTTCGAGCACATCATACATAATGTGTTCCCGGCCTATTGAAAACTGTAGCCATCCCTCCCTACTGACATACAAGTAACCATAGATATCTGTCAGACTTTGGCATCTGTCAAAAATAATAATCTTCAAGACCCTTGAAAATCTTTTCAGATCTTTTGAAGGCTTCAACCAGAAAAATATATCATGATGCGAGCTCCCTTTTACTGTGCCTGTGTGTAAATGTAAGAATGCCATTCACAAACGTCTTTTTCTTGGAAAGCAAGATAAAAGTATATATGTCAAGTGACCTGGCCATGGTAAAAGGTGCATTTTTAGCACCTTGCCAGACTGAGGCTTACCTTGTTGGAGGGTTGTATGGTGTTGAATGATCATATCTTAACATGATCATTTGTTGGTACAGTACTAGAAGGCCAGTATGCATTGCTGTCTCACTTGAAAAAGCCATTAGTGAGGGCTAGAATCAAATTTTTGTCAACACTTCACTTTGTATACTTCTTACATGATGGCAAGATTTGTTTCTAGTAGAATGGGCACGACACAGATTTAAACACCGGTGTGTAGAGATAAGATGCTAATGACGTGTTCTAGACCAGTCATATTTACAAGTTCAATCAGTCTTTTTGGACAGTGCTGTTCAGAAACAAGATTTTGTGTGTGTGTGTAAAAAAGCAATAGATTTGTTTGATCTCCCCTGTCAATCTTTCAAGCTTTTTTTGCATTATTAAATGTCAGACACATAATGCTACTGTCCAGATGACCAGAGATATATTACATAGTAACCTCTTTAACTCTAAACACAGTTTCTTGCTCATTCATCAATTTTGAATGGATTTTTTAAAATACTATAGATGTTCAACTGAACAGTAAAGGGTTAATGGAGCTGCAAAGAATTAATTGCATAATCCAGAATAGTTTTCTTGAGCAACCAGTAGAGCATGGAGCAGATGTGGAATACTGTCTTCAGGAAATGATTATCAAAAGCTATAAGAGGAAAAAAGTTCCTTGTGGAAATGTGAAGACATAAATGTCCACAGTCGAACCTCGTGTCAGAATTGTTTGCTTAACTACAGCTTAGTTGTAAATAGTTTTCTTGCCTGCGTTGTGCTGTTTTCTATTCTTATTTGGTGAAGTCTGAATTTGTGCTGCTGGCCTTTAAAATGAAGATAAACATGTGAGTAGCATTCTATACGTCCGTGTTCTTTGATTTTAATCAGATCTTATTTTGCTTCATGTTATTATTTTTGTAATAATTTGGATGCTCAGATGGCTTGTTTAGCTGTGCTTGTTATTTCTTAAACTTCTTGCATATGTCTATCTTGGCCAGTTGATTTATGACCAGAGCTACTGGTCAAGCTATTATTAAGCCTTGTGTAAGGAGGTCAAGGACAGGGCCACTGTGCCTCTAATTGCAGGTTGTTGGCATTTTCTATTAAGCACTTAGTAGTAAGATGGGGAGGATTGAGTTTTTATCCCCATCTTTAATTGTTGTGAATGCAGTTTACAAAGACAAGCTTATGGAAAGGAAAGATTTAGGGATATACAAGGGTCATTCAAAAATTTCTAAGCCTCACCCAGAAGGGGTTTGCAGAAAGAAGACAATTTTTCTATAAAGTCCCCCTTGACATCAATGCATTTGGTTCAACAATGTTCAAGCATTGCAATCCCATCATGGAAGAAGGTTGGCAGTTGGCTGCTTCAGAAGTGTCATTGAAATGTCAACCTTTTGCAGCTTCTGTTCTGTTCTCAGCATTCTTGGGACCCATCTTGCAGACAGCTTGCTCATCCCCAAGATCTCAGTTAAAACAGTGTGGATTGAACCTCAGCTAATGCCTATGAACTTAGCTATCTGTTGGACAGTAAGACATCTTGTCACCATACGCTGATCGTCAGTGGTTGAGGTTTTTGGACGACCTTACCAAGGGTCATCTTCTGTGCTGACCCTGCCCCACTTGAATTCAGCAGCCCACTTCTTCACAGTTGCATAGGAATGGGAGTCCTCAGCAAGTGTCTGTACCATGTCCTCGTTAGATTTGTCGCACTACCCTTCACGTTTGTATGGGCCTTACATGCACAGAAATTAAAACAAATCTGTATTTTCTGGTTTTATAAGAAGTGTTAGTATGTTACCACAGCAAAAATATTCAGCTATGATTCTTCTTTCTTGGTGAGGCTTAAAACCTTTTAAATGACCCTCGTATTATACTTTACCTTCATCACTTTGCTTTCCATTTTCACCTCAATTATTTTTATGGAGACGCATTTTCATCCCCAACTCTTACCCTAAGTTTTCGAACAGTCCTGTTGGCATACACTGCTAATTTTTTTGGAGGTGGGTGGGTGGGGAAGCAACAAGAGAAGATGAAGACTTTGACACAAATGTACCTGAAGTTTGCGATCAGGTGTTGTGTGAAAATCTCTCTTCAGTTAGGGTTTTTTTTCCCTTCGGCCACCAAATAGACACCCATTTGAGAAAAGTATAAAGAGTTACAGTCATGTTTGTATTTGTTGTAAAGTGCATGTTGGCTAGGGATTGGTTGGTTGTAAATGCATGCAGACTTTTTTTCTTCATTCTTAAAAACGGCTCTGTGCTGTGTAAGCCTGCAAAACTGTAAGCCCCCGCCTATCCTGTCTTTAAATACTTTGTCTCCCAGTTACTTTCTTTCAGTCTTTCTCTAAACAGGTTTTTAAACAGCACCTCATGGTAGCCAAACTATTGTCAGCGGAACATTTGACAGAATTATAACTGTTCAGAATGAGTAGTATTTGTAAAGAGCATGATGAACAGAGCATGGCCAGCTGAGAAGCTTGCCAGACCAAATGAGTTGTGTGCAGTTGTATCCTGTCCTGGTGCAGGTAGAATTTCAGCATCAGTATTTGTGTATTTCATACGGTCATTCAAGAACCAGATCTCTTTTCTTTCCCTTTTTTTTTTAAGTGCACATAATGAATATCAGCACATGGCATTGTTTTATGAAAGCAGAACTATGACAGCAGGCACCACACATTTTTAATAAAAATAGCTTCACCTCATGAATTTTATACAATGGCAATGGTTGTGGTGCGGCGGACTGACTGAACCTCGAGGTAAAACTAGACCTCCTTTATGCTGGTCTTTGACAATTTTATGGACCTCTTCTTCTGTCCTCAGTTGTACTTCGTTTAGAAGTTGTAATGGTGAAAGCATTGAAAGGTTGTTGAAAACTCAGGGTTTTTATTTGTCAAAGATTGTCAAGTTTTTGGTTAACGTCTTTCCTTTATTGTTTTTCTCATGAGAGCTCAAGAATCTGTTTTGATGAGGTCAAATCATACCAGATGAAAGTCAACTATATGCTTGTGATCCAGTTATTCATCTGGGAGTCCTATTTTATTAACCTCACACGTATGTGTGTATATATATATACACATATTTGTAGATTATATGTCTGCATCATCGTCCCACCAAAGCCATACCCTGCCCATTGCACCACTCTCATTTGCACTCACTTGCTCACTCACCTGCAAGTGATCACTGAATTTTTTAGCAGTTTGCAGATTAATTGTGCACTGGATTTTGCAAATTTCAGACAATTAGCAGTTTCCTAGCAAACGTGTTTTAGTCTCAAGTTCGTTATCAAAAACTGAAATCTGATTCCCTTTAAAGTTCTCTGAGTCATACACATGCATACAGACCTCTTCTTTAACACCCGGTGCATATACCTACACCAATGATATAATGGAAGTCTCTACAGTGTCAAAAATTAACAAAATTTGTCATTTTACTCTTAAAATGTTATTTGTATGTTTAATTAACACACAAGGCATTTAAAAATACAGTTTGTTTCAAACGCCTGCAATCCCAATAAAAAAATACCTGCAATCCTAGTTGGAGTGCCAGTTTCAGTGCCTACTGAATTTCTTTTTCTTTGTTGCTTTTTAGCAGTTACGCGCTAAGTCTTCCATTCTTTGGTTTCTCACAGCGTATTCACAGGGTTTTATCTTCCCTGGTGAAGGCTGGAAGAGTTGATTTAGAGGATAATATCATATATCATCGGGACTTCTTTGATATGAGCACTAGTAGACTTATTCTGCATTATCCTGAAATCTCCATTTGCTTATGTACGTAGCTAGCTTTCGGTCTATGATTAGCAGAGCTGATGCATTGTGTCCCCCAAAAAGGGGAAAGAGCATCTCTCTTGAGCTTTTTAATATCTTGATAGAATTTCTTCCCACTCTAGTGAATGCTGTCTTGTACTGGCTTTCTGTTAGGGACAACATCTAAATAATGGAGGTGGTGGACTCGTTTGATTAGTGTACCCGCGGCACTAAGTGGAGTCCGTCAAAAGATAAATATGTCAAGTTTTTCTTTTTTTGTTGGTTGTGTGGATGAGTGACTTGCGCTCACTCCGACATAAAAATGCTTGTAAACGGTTCAGTTCCTCTTTGTGTCACTTTACATGGCGGACCTATCCAGCTGCAACCCTGCCATCAGAGACCTTGATGGCACTCCGCATCACACCCGGGAAGGACAACTACTTTTTGGGGGGATGGGGAGGTGAGGGAGTAAAGGTGAAACTATGAGTACCAGCATATAGTACACCCTGTTAACCTGCTATAGTGGCTTAATTATGACGGGTGTCTACTACCTACTGCCATGAGAGGCTGGTTTTTAGAGTGACATCACGTGACATGCAGTGTCCACGTTTTTCTGGTTGATATGAATATGAATGAAATGTACAGTTTGCATGTTATAAAAATATGAACATGGCGCATTTTTTTCTTTTGTTTCTTTGCTTGTTCTCATGTTGTGATCTTTACGTCCATTTTTGCCGTAATTAATAACTGACGTGCGTGCGTGTGTTCGAGGTATATACTTCCACACAGTTGATAAAATGAATCAAATTCGAGTAGTATCGACAATGATGTTACCAAACTATTGTGCCAGTTGATGCCACACTTTGTCCAGGAGCTGACTGTATATAGTCATACCCATTTGCTCTCGTGTTGTCGTTCTTTTTTATGTCTGGTATGCATTATTGTGGTGTTGATGGTAAGATGTGGTCAGGGCTTTGTTTTACCAGCTTGGTGTTGAAATACAGAGTCAAAATAATGAGTCACCTTTGCATTTAAAAGTGTGTGCGAAATGTGGTTGGTGACGATGTGCGAATTGTAAGTTGAGGAGAGTCATAAGTAAATATAGAGCATCGCTAGAAAAAAAAGTCTTTTAAGGCCTTTCCAGTAAACATGTTTGTTTGCACAGTGCTTGCCAACAAAACGCTACCCGGTACCAGAAAGCATGTCAATGTTTTGCCTGAAAAACGCGTTGAGCAACTGATTGTCAAAAATACAAGTGTCATACGATGCTTGACCCTGCCCCTCCACACACAGTCACCTGTACAGTTCATTACCCTGGGTACCCGGCGTCACCCGGGTTGACTTCTGTCGCTCACTCTTTCAGCTGTGATTTTATCATCAGTTGCTTCATGTGAGCTTTTTTTTTTTTACTATTCACACGCGGCGTCAGAGAAGCGGCACTCGATCTCAGGGCCGCCAGGAGCCAGCACGGACCTCGAAGCAGACGACCTCTCCGGGCCCTTGTAATTGTAATCGTAAATTATTGTCCCAGTAATATGTTTACAAATCGATTGTCAATGCCTACATTTCAGTCCAACGTTATATAGACAAGTGCACTAGGATCTACATCACTACCTGCACACATAAAGTTGTTTACACGTGACTCGTTAGTAAATGAAAAATGACGGAGTGGATCAAACTTGTAGTTTAACACAGAAAAAAAAAATCCACAGAGTGAAGATTGTCCCGTCAACTTTTCCTTAGAAGAAAAAGAAAGTAAGAAGGAAAAAATCCACTGACCAGTGCCGAGCCCTTTTCACAGTCCCGGGACCGGGTGCACCAGACTCACCCACCCTACTCTCGTCCGGCCTGCTCGATAGCATGCGCTCCTATATTCTACTCCCCACTTCCCCATCCCTTTCGCTCTCTCATTATCACGTTGCCACAATTTGATCTTAGACGTACCTCGAAATTTCTTCTGCGGAGAGTTTTTTTAATAAATTTTGTTGTTTGTTGTTTTTTTATTTACCGGTAACAGTGAATAAACGTGTTCTAGAGCAACATACACCAACCAAACAGCCTGCGACTGAATTACAGACATCAGGAACCTTACTGCAAAATTTGGGGAGGGTTTGATAATCAGTGTGGATTTGCCCACTTTTTAATTACAGCTACAACACACCTCCACACACTGCTTCATTTATAAGATTGCAATGAGCACATTCAAAGTTCGACCAAAAAACCCCGACGCCCAGTCCTGCGAACAGGTGTCACATACAGAGACGAGATTTGAACCCTGACTTTCTCACTGCAGTGGTGACTAGCGAGTGTTTTACTACTACACTACTGGGTGCCCCTGTGTCGTCCACGTTTCAGGTCTGAGCACAGCGTTTCCGTGGGGGTTGATCCTGGCTGCCACAAGGCTCGTGGGCGACTGAGGTCATTATCCTACTTCAGTCGCAGGGCTTGAGTTTAGAACAACTCACACACACACACATTTTGTACAGAGCAAGTCAACGCTCCACAGACACGTGTCTCATTTTCTGCACATTAACCACAGATTAAATCAACAAGTTTATTAAGCGTTGGCTAAAATCTTCGACATCATGCAAAGGAAAGGAGACCACCCCTTGTGCTTCTTCCTTTCCCGAAAGTTTATCTCCATGCCCATGCGCAGCCTACAGTGGAAGTGCGGCATTTTATTTTTCTTAACAGTTATTGTAAACACGTAAACTTATGATATTTCTTTATGGCGGTTACAAACTAAAACCTGTGAGCGTGTACGTGCAAGAGGGTGGGAGTTGATCAGCGACACCTGAGTGTCATGGACACATGGAAAGGACATCCACAAAGCCAGTGCTGTGTCACTGAAGTCCAGAGGCTACACTGCATGTAACAAAAAGCAGGCAATGAGAGTTTCTTACGCGAGTGGACTATTAGTAGATGGGTCGTGATTTGTCGTCCATCTGCCAGGTCTTTGCTCAGCCAAGAGTGTTTTACATATGGTGAACTACTTACAATTTGTTGGTCAGGGTATAGCCTGAACCTTTCTTCCAGTAGGAAGGTATTTTAGATGAAGTGAATTACAGACCTTTAACCTCAAATATGGAGCGGGGAAACGGGCTTCTCGACCTCCAGAAACCAGCACACCTACCTGTGTCACATACAGATGGTGTCTCGAAACCAATCTCAACCTAGATGTTCTACCTGGACGTGCTTTATGGAAGGGAGCGGAGCATGTGCTTTATGGGAGCTGTTTTCTCGTGAAGCGATCCTACACTCAAGACATATCTAGGTTTGGTTCTGGCATGTCACTCCACATGACACTACCCAAGTCCTACAGGGGTGTGTGGAGGAAAGACGCAAACAGAAGTGTTGGCCGAGTAACATCATACAGTGAACATTTTATTATAAATAATCACTTCATGTGGGTGAAATGGGTTGTGAAGTGACTCATGTCACGCATCTCTTACTCTCACGCATGCGCTCACATCTTTTCTCTTCACAAAATAAAAGACAGCTCGGCCTTTACAGTCCATGTCAACATTTTATAACATAAGATATAAAACTTCTCACGAGCATACACACTAATAAAACTACACACTCTTCCTCATTATCTCACCAGTGTCCGTCGTGTTCTCCCTACGCTCACCGAATTATCCAAGACCGGTGATGAGACAAAGTCACGCGCACAGGTACTCCTGTGTACACTCCTGTTCCTTTCTATGCAGCTGCACGTGGCTCTCCATCTTCCTACGGCCAGAAACATTTATTCCTTTCAGAGAACATACAAGGTGCTGTCCTGATTACAATCCACGCTGTAAAAACGTCCCCGTTTGCGTCCGTTACGAAGGATTGGTTTTGTGCCAACGGTTCCTTCTCCAGGTGAGCGCTGAAGTCTCTCTAAAAACTTGGTCTACTCTTAAAAATGGGAAAAAAGCTGAACAATTGAAAAATTTAACCTACCGGGCTACACTCCCCACGCGCAGTGTGTCTAGGGACTGTCGTGTTTCCTCGGGAGTGGAACAACGGACCTCTCGTTTACAAAGTATATAGTGCTCATTCATCCTTCCAGAAACTTCCAATCGGTCACGTACACACGCACTCATTCCCATTCTAACTGTTCGCCGTCACAGGCAACAGGACACAGCCTTGACACCGTGCAAGGGAGGTAACCAGAGAAATACATTCTAAATAAAATGTGTGACGATCGCTTCTTATTACTTCCCTTGGACTTCGGAGTTGCTTTTTTCACCCACTTGATCGCGAACAATTAAGTGTACGGGCTATTTTTCATGATAAGTTTGAAGCTGTTTTGACCAGCCAGCAATTCGAGTTTTGTAATTATATGCCTGTAGTTTTCTCGGGTTCAGTTCCGCCTCAACAATGCATGCAATAGTCGTGATGGACAGTCAAGATAATACAGCTGGATAGTAACTCTAACTCCTGTGTCAGTTTAAAGTGCAGTCAAGATACTGCAGTTTAAAGTACACCCATCATCATCATGCACAGAAAGAGGTCAAAATCGTGGTATCCGTTTGTACTCAGAGACGACTAATTTACACAATGTCCGAGTTCTCCCTGAATTCTGCGTTGCTGACCTTGTCCTGTGCAAGAAGATGCAGGTGAAGCTTGTAGGCGTGGATGTCTCGAAAATGAAAGGGGTGTATTCATCTAGACTTTAAGAAATAGTACTTAGCTCCGAGATTTACTCAATAATTAGAACCTGTGCACCCCTCTCGTCCTCTAAAGATATTATAACCAGTAACGGCGGCGGTGTTAATAGTGGGAGTGAAGAAAGGAGATGAAATTAGCATCGGCGAAGATGCTTTAGAGACGACATCGAAGTTGATGACACACCCACACATCATCATCCAAAAAACAAACAAACAAATAAACAAACACCCCAACAAACAAACTGTACTACTAATATAAACATAAATTATTGAAAATAGTTTTCCTATAAATGCGAGTTTTCATATAACAGCCTTTAGTCTTTCAGTCTTATTTGCATGTGCAAGGATGCGATTCTGCGACTATCTCCCTGTAACAGTATTTTCTTACGATCTACATCTTGGTGCTCTCATCTCACACGTTGTCGCCCTATCCCACCACAATAAACAACACATTTTTGCGATACAAACTCTCCCTGTGATACAGCATTGTCTTGCGATTTGAACCGAAAAACTCAGAAATTCATGCGAAAACAAAAAGAACCCGGTTATTCACCGAGACACGTGTATTGGTGAGCGATGACGCACGCCTGCACCTAACGATTGGCAGGTAGTGGATCAACATTATGGAGCTGTTATGTGAGTGGGAGCCACGTTGAAGTCTCTGGACGTCTCCGACCGAAACCGAAGCCTGAAAACCTCACAGCCTGACCTTTCACTATTTTCTTCGATCGCCTGCCCCTGGCTTTGGGCGACATCATAACGCCGAGACTTCGTGGAACGAGAGAGCGCAAAGCCCCTCGGGTACAGCTGACAATTAGCTTTTGTCTCGATGACTGAGAAAGACTAGTCAACAAGATGAAGTATCAATCTCGGCTCGCACCTACTAGAACTGGGGGACACGAGAATGGGAGGAAGAGAGAAGTGTGATAGCTTTTATTCATGTCGCAGCGCTCACACGCTCACATATACAATTTTTTCGTTGTTTGTGTGTGTGTTTGTCTGTGTGTGTGTTTATGTCTGTGTGTGTATATGTGTGTGTGTCTGTGTGTCTTTTTGCTTGCCCGATTTCTTACAATTCCTTACTTCTTACGTCACTATATCACAGATTGTAAACAAGTAGACTATCACAAATTTTTGCTACACAGACATAAATACATGGGGGATCAATGGAGGAGACAGTTGGAGGAGAAGCAGACACTCAAACTATGGCACCAAAATTTGCGTCATGGAATCGACTGGGACTTGGAGCTGAGAGATTTCTGGCAGTCAACAGTAAGTGTAAAAACTTGCAAGAAGAAGAAGAAGCAGACGGTACAGGGGTGTGCCGCCCACCCGCCCACCCGCCCACCCGCTCAAGGCTCGTTTTCCACTCTCTCCGCCTGCAAAGCAATGGTAACTCGTTGATCGATCTTACGACAGATCTCCACATAATGCTTCTGGAAAAAGACTTGTGAAAACATTTATAGTTTTTTCCCTTTCCGGAGACACTTAGATCGATGCTACAAAAATATGTTCCGAACACGGCCCTTGTCTTGAATTAGAGACAAATCATTTTCTTTTCTTACATTTTCTTTCGTTTTCTTCCCTTCGCTTTTCAGATGATGGACTGATTTTTCATTTTTTTGTCTCTCTCTCTAATCGTTAACCTCTTCCACCTTTGACGATGACAGGTTGAAGAAAATGCTGCATGATTTTATTTCGTTAAACTAAACAAGAATCACGGCGAACCTGCCATTAGCTCGACCACGGACATCCCCAGAGGTTGAAGTGTTACACAAGTGGCAGGCCATTCACCTCATTTTCAAATATTCACGATTAAGAACTATATTTTAATGCTCTCAGTAATCTATTTATTTGTATGGGTTTTTTTTATCGCACACCTGCATTTTAAACTTGCGTGATTTGTAGTGATGAAGGATCATTCTGTGGTAGAAAATTCACTCACAACAGATTGGCTTTTTGTAAATAATAAACAGTTCTCCTGGCTATGGCAAAGCTGAGTCCATGTGTAAGGAATTTAACTGAAACAAATGTCTGATGACAGGCACTTGAGTTTTCTTTTCGACAGCTGATGGTGTGGCTGGTGACTGAGTTCATCACGGTTCTCCGATTCAGGATTGATGCTGAAAGACCATCATGGTAATAGCTTGAATATTTGAAATTTTGGGTAATTATAGTTTCCTGAAAAAGCTTTCACGGATTTCTGGATGCATTGTGTGTGTGTGTTATATAAGACCCGCAAGCATACATATTTAGAGACGGGGGGAAAAGAAGGAACTATCTAGTATATTATTATTAATGTTTTAGTTCTGGAATTATCACAAGATGTTTGTTCTTTAGACTAATCGCCACATAATTTACCCTGCAGAGAAAAATGAACTGAAATTAAGTAAACAACCTAAAATATGCTGCTTACTCATATAAATATATATACACAAATGAGAGAGAGAGAGAGAGAGAGAGAGATAAAGAGGGAGTAATAAATAGAGACGGATAAAGAGAGAGGAATGTATTTTTTGATAAAATTGTAGATTTTTGCTTTACTATTGATCAGGTGAATTATCAAGGAAACTAGAGTCTGCTGAGACGTTCAAATGTCTCTGTTTTCTTGAAGAAAATGGAAAAATATTTTAGTGTGGGATTCAGAACAGGTGCGTCATGTAGGTCTTATGATTTCCCGAGGGAAATTATATTTGTTAGGAATTAGGATACACGAGTTCAGGCGACTACCGTTACTCACCAGACCTTGGAGAAGGAAAGAATGTCGTTACATTTATCATCGACGCCACTCATCTGAGATTTCAACAGAACTGTTACACCGAACAGACCTGATTTTCTGCACATAGTAAATCACATCGAGAATCCTATTTTTTAACCTGTTTTCCCACCCTCTCCTCCCACCCATGTAACTGTTTTCTTGTTACGATATGACAAAGATAACACTGATGACGATGATCGATGCTGATGACGACAGCATTGATGAGGAAATCGAAGAGGCTAAATGTGTGCAGAAAATTGTTATCATAAGGTAAGTAAATGAAAAATATTTTTTAGCAAACTGATTTTTAAAAAAAATGCCAGTAAACGTTCACTCCCTCCCTAATGTTCCTCCCGTGACGTCAGCGCCTCTGTCCCGCTACTGTAATGGCTGAAATAATGATGGAGTGGTCGTCCCGTCCGCAATCTTGGTAACTTTTGTTTACTTCTCAATCTCACTCCATTAGAAGACTGACGACTCTCTATTTCTGTGTGAGAGAGACAGACAGACGCACGATGGATATTTTTCGGTGACAGCTAATGTGAAGTTTAGGGTCTGGGATGTTACTCTTTGCGAGTGTTACACATGTGTAAACGTTACAACTGTTACAGAACTGTTAGTTTTTGTCAACAAGGACTGACTGTCACCGTTACTCCAACATCCGCACTGTTTCCCACGTGGCTCAGATGGTCGGAAGTTCTCGTTAACAGAGGTTCACAGATGTGCTGAATCAAATGTATCATTCAATACAAGAAATTGGAACGAATAATCGTAGAAACGGGAAAAGCTGAAAGAGAAAATAAAGTATTAGTAAGATAATCCGAAGGTGGGTGACTAAACACTAGATACTGGATGAACGAATACATTTATACTCGATGAACGCCAGGGAGAGTTACAGACTACCCCGAGTGCAAGTTTGAAATGACAATATGGAATTCATGGGATTTATTTCCCAAATCCGAGCGAAAAAAAAGATAACCTCTTTTCTGTTTTTGAACATTTCCACATCTGTATTCTTACCTGGATTTGGGGTTTGGGGAATAGTCATCATGATCGTATTTCCTGCCACCTCAGAAAAGTCGATTCCCCGGGTGGGCAAAGTCTTATTTAGCGGCTGCTCGAGTTTTCTTCATTGAAAGCTGCCTCCAGTGAACTCAGTGGAACTTACTTCAATCTACCTGTGCTTTAAAATAAAATAACTAAAAATAACAAAATAATTTTATAGCGATCTAATGACAAAGATAACATTCTGGCAATATTAAATATAAATTCGTCACATCCGTGATTTCAAGTCTGACGCGGGGCCAGGCTGGAGGCTATTATTATCTTCGTTTGTTTGTTTGTTTGTTTGTTTGTTTGTTTGTTTGTTTGTTTGTTTGCGTTTAATGCTATTATTAGCTTCTTTGGCTTCCATAGAACAATCGCATCAGAATCAAGGTAAGGACTATTGTTTTCATTTTTTTTTCATTCACCATATGTTAATTGGATTGAAATTTAATTTCTCTAGTACAGAAGCTTTTGAAATCGGATAACAAATAACATGACTGACATGTCTGATGGAGTCGTTAGAGAGCATCGGGGCGGCTGTCTTCAAAGAAAGGCGGGTTCTAAAGTTTTATTGTGAGAAAATTCAAACAGCTTCACTTTACACAATAAATTCGGTAAGAGAAAGCCATTATTTACTCATTTGTTGTCCATTCCATTATCATAAGTTTGTTGTGTAATCACCTGACCTGGGATTTGGTATTTCACCGGCCCGCAGCATAGCTTAGAGTTTCGCGACCGGCCCGCAAAAAGAAAACTTTGCCCACCCCTGGTCTGTCACCTTTAATTCACAAATAAACAAAGAGTAAGTACAGACATTTACATTGAAAATTACGGGAATTCTGTAATTTGAGTCCACATAAGCCAAACATCCATGAAAAATGATAGGATGGAAGTACATAAATACAGATGAAAAAACAAATAGGTGAGCTGGAGGAGTTTACAGCCTCGAGAGTGTGAATAAAATTTCATAGAATGACATCCATTGCACATTTCCACCCATCTCACAGGAGCAAGTTTGTTATTCTAAAGCAGCCAGACGTCTAGCACCTCTTGTTGTTCAAAACAATCAGTTTTCCATCTCAGTCGGATACTTCGCCTTCCCTGTTACACTCTCCCTTGAAATGTTTGTGTTCCTAAAGTTGTTCACTGCTCCTCGCCAAGTCTTCTCTTCCGCTCGTCCTGGGCGCTTCCTTCAGGGTCCAGTGGACATCAGTCTTGACAAGAGAATCTTAATTAATCCCTCTTCATAACATGTCTGACTCGTCTCCATCTCCCGCATTCATCAACCCCCATTCTCGCGGAACTACTGTGCTGATAAAATGTATAGATATGAAAGTAATTTACGTGTATATGTATTGGACGAGCGCAAGGGATCAAACTGTAGACTGTTACTGTTTCTGGAGAAACTCGTGGAAAAAGGCGGAATAAAAAAAAACAAGAACGACTGTTGTTAGTCCTTTTAAAATAAGGATGCTATGAATACTATATCAGGTGTTATAAATGTCCTTGATTATTGTTTTCCAAAGTCTCTACGGTCGCTTGAGTGTCCTCATGTCCTAGTTTCTTTATTTCTTCCCTCCTTCTCTCCATTATCACACTAAAGCTCCTACATCTCGTATTTTGACATTCAGTGGATTATTTAAAAAAAAAGAAATATCTTTTTTTTAAAAAAGAGGCATGTGCATTTGCTGATGCCATCATTATTCTGAATTACGAAACACGTGTCCAGAAATATCTTCAGGAAAGGACCATCCGAAAATTACTGTTTCTAAAGACAATGCTTTCATTAATCATTTTCCGGATTTGCATAGAGAAGAGTTATGTGATAAGGAGGAGCTGCCTATCTTAATTACCATTGACCATCGATTGTCTGGCGATCTGGAGGAGGCAAAGAGCTCATTTCCTGACGATTCCAGTTCGACAGACATTAGAGGGGCTAAGTAGGATACTTCCTCCTTGTTCGGCCCGAGTCTCTCACATCCGGGTAAGCCGGAAAGTGGTGTGCGGGACCGAGGCTGCGCCCCTCCTCATCATTCTTTCTCGGTCCCTATCTCGAATTTGGCCTGTCCTTCCTTCATCCCTCCTGCCTTCCGCCCTTCCGCCTGCATTACAGCGTGTGTGAATGTGTGGGTGCGTGCGTGCGTGCGTGCGTGTGTGTTTTGTTGCGTGCGTGGGTGAGTATGAAGTGGGAGTCGGGGAGATACACATTCTAATGAACAGTGCAAAGTTGAGCACCTGTCCTTCTACATATATAGACATGATGCTGGATGGATGGATGTAATGGGTGGTCACGTGTTTATGCACTGATGAATGCATATGTGCATAATGGATCTAGCAGGTAGGTAGATAGGATGTTAGGTAGCTAACCCAGCCTTGCTTTATGGCTGAACATTTCTCTGAATCCTTCTCAGTAAGTCAACACCTTAGCTAAGTTTACAAGCTACATGTAAATAAAAAAAACTACCATCTTGCATCATGGGATTTATAAATTTTGGCAGTAATATTTCTGATTGTCTTTCAGATTATTATCACTTTCAGGTTATTAATATTGCTAATTTTATGAGTATTCTTCAAGTTTTATATTAAAAAACTTTATTGGACAACAAATAATAAATAAGGTAGACGGGTAAGCTGGGAGACAAGTAGGCAGGTAGACAGGGATGGAGCTGTGTCCAAGGATTTATAGTACTTTGTGTGTGTGTTTTCAAGTTTTCTGAAAGCATATTTTGTTTGAGAGCGTGGAGCGGTTGGATGGGGGAGAGGGGCGGCCACAGGTAGGTGTGTGGGCAGACAGATGAGCTGCTGATGAGGGGTGACGTGCACGATGCGGAGGAAATGCAGTGACGCAGCGGGCCAGCGGCTTACTGCAGTCCTCAGGGACCTGGCAGCACGTGGCCGCGTCCTCCCGTCTGCCACTCGCTTCCTTAAGCCGCCGCCCTCGGATCCGCCTCGTCCTTTCATCCCCGAAGTCATCGCAGAGCTCGCCGACCGCCAGGAGACGCTGCCAGGCCTTTATTGCCTTCTTTCACCTGTTTACAAGGGCTCAACCTGCTCTCCGAACACAGTTTTTTTTTCTTTTTCTTTCGTTTCACATCCTGATATTTTGATCATCGACAAGACTATTTAGTGCTGATAACTGGTTTTTTTTAATTTTTTAAAAACTGTCTTTTGAGTTATCAGTGTTCCTTTTCCTCGGCCACAACTCCTTGATGATGCTGGAGTAACACACACACATGGACAGATATGCTATTTTATTTTGTTTAATGATAAGCGTTTTTTTTTTTAATTCTCGCACATTTCTGACATTTTACAATATTGTAACACTAGCGGTTATTGAAATGTTCTTTTCCAACTGCATGCGATCAACAGTTTTTACAGAGCTGCTGAAATTTTTTTTTCGAAGGCATGAGAGTCCAGAAAGGTGCTTTGTGGAAATGTCTACCTTACAGATGTGCCAAGTAATGTTTTTATGATGGTAATCTTTTTTACAGGAGCAAATGTTCTCCCGAAAAAGTTAACTTTTAAAAATAAAAATAAAAAAATAATATTTACATATAAGCATCCTACGAACATTTAACAGACTTGTTATTACGGTCTCTAAACTGCCAAAAATATTTGCAGAAAATCGAACTTATCATTTTATTTACATTGTTCTGGAAACAACTTTGAATTACAACTTACTTTTCATCTACCCTGCGTCAGGCTTACACACCTACCAGGGCAGAATTTTTGTCCATTCGTCTTTTTGCCAGGTGTGGTGTTGTACACACCTATCGTCAGGTATGGCGAGAAGCCGAAAACTGACACTGCCAGTCGTTAATATTTTTATTCTGACCACCATCTGACCATATGAGTTGTTTCGTTAATACTTAAAATTTTTAACAAAAGTTCCAGAAAAAAGTTGTAAAAGCGGAGAAGACTTCTCAGACACAACAGTTACATTCACTGGGGCCAAGGAGGACTCGCGGTCCAGTCTCCCAGCATCTGATGGAAAGTACAAATGTTTGTCCAGGTTCTTGTCTACTCACTTCCCCACCAAGGAGGGGATGGTGTCGGTCTCTCATCGGCCCTAGATGTTCGATCTGGATGTCCCCTCACCCTTTCATTTTTGCACCTGACTCCTACGAGTGTTTCTGCGGGTACTTCGCTAACAAGGCGGCGGGTGACAGCACAGCAAAGACTGAAAAGATATATGTGCATCTTCTGAGACACAAAAACAAGAGCATCCTACACAAAAAACCTGGTCTTTCTCACCGTCACTTCCTTTTTTTAAAATTATTTTTTGCTTGTTTTGTTTTCTTTTCTCCTTCACACATGTCTCGTTCGTTTGTTCTCTTTCTTTCCCTCTGTTCGCGCATGCGCACGGGTGTGTACCTGAGTAAGTGTGTGAACGTGTATGTGAATGTATGTAAAGATGCACGTGTGTATGTGTATGTGTGTGAATGTCTGCCCGTGTGTATGTGTGAGTGTTGTACACGTGTTCTAACCTGGAGTGTTGGTTTTTTTTGTGACTATCTCTCTTCTCACTTTCGAGGAAACGAACTCATGAAGTTTTATTCCTGTTCACGTAATTCTTTCACCGTGTACCTCCCTCCCTGTTTGTCTCCGTCCCTCTATAAACACTCGTGTACACTTATTACACAGCTGATGAGACTCTGTAAGAAAAAAAAGACTGGTGTTCATACTGGTGTTCATATTGGTGTTCATGTTCGACACCGTCTGTCCGTCCACAAGCTATCCTCCCTCTCCACCTCAACAATATCTTTCTTCTGTCCCCTGAAACTTTTTGCTAGAAAATTCGGACTGGCCTCTCGTACTTTTACGGCCACAGCAGTATATTTCGTTAATCTGTTGAGCCTCGAAATCCACGTGCAATTCTTTGTTCTTTGTCCTGAGAATGTTTTAGTCCAGCGAATCTTTGTCTTCCAGTGACCATGGAATCCGCAGGGATGGCGGTGAAGAGGCTGGCAATTCGCAACACGGAATCGACCTCCAGGAGGGATTCCCCTGGCCAGGGATTAAGATCACTTGTGTTTGGACAAAGGAGGAAGCCGAGACTTAACCGAAGGGTCTAATGGCTTACAAGCAGCAGACAGGAATAAATAAGCCGAGAAAAGTTTTCAGACCTGTATCAAGGACTTAAATAAATGTGTCTCGGAAGGCAATTAAGAAGTAGTTACAGCTAATTAATGATCAATAACACATGTATAGTACAACCAACACCATCGCACACTCGACCCCACCAGAAGGTCATCAGGAACCAGAGGTCAGGACAATCACAATAAGACCAACATACAATCACAGTTCATTCATATTTGTTAGAGTTTTGATGGCAAATAGCTGAAACCAGAAAAGAGTTCCTCCTGTTAGTTCTGAGCGCAGGCACACAGATGTAAAAGATGTTGTGTTGAGAGACGTTTCATCAATGAAAAAAAAAATGGATCGCAGTTTTCTTGTCTTTCGAACTGCTGCTGACAGCANCTTCCGTAGTTCAATGTTTGTCTGCTCCGCTCTCTGCACGATGTTCCTTTGGCATAGTTAAGTGTGGAGCACACATTCTGAAGAAAGGCCAATCTGCACATTTGAGAAAATAAATAAAATAAAAAAATAAACACTCAACAACAAACAAAACTCCACACACAGACACACGAACAACATTACAGGATTTCTGGCACACAGGAAGGCGCGCACACATCCACATGCGCACGCGCAGACAGGGAGGATCGTGAAAGCCTCACAACCAGTTGTCAAAAAGAAGGAGAACAAGGATCACATGTTATCCTCCAGGCACACGACACTGCGCTTGTCTTTTTCAGGCAGGCGGAGCTAATTAGAGAGAAAAAGTCCGCCGCACGATCCAGGGAAGGGCACGACTCGCATTTGGATCTCGAACTCGAACCTTCTCGAAGGGACAATGTTTCCCTCAATCGATGTCCCTTGGCCTGACTGGCTGGAGGGGACTACTCTCTCGTTCTCTCTCTCCTCCGTGGATCTACGTTGACTGCGGTTTCCTCTGTTGCCTTGTGCTTTGTTGCGCCAGGGTATGGTCAGGGTATATCCGTGAGACTGTTAGTGACTGCACTGTGTCCTTCTGTGGACCACATCTTCCACTGACGGTCTGTAATCCTACAGTCGGGACATCTTCTAGTTCTTTTTTTTAGGTTTTTAATTTTTTGTTAGGTAAATTATATATCTCCATTTCTCTGACGTTCTTACTTTGTATAGACGATCATCATCATCATCATCATCATCATCATCATCATCATCATCATCATCATCATCATCATCGTCGTCGTCGTCGTCGTCGTCGCTAATAATAAGTATTATGTTCTTGCCATTGCTGAGGCATCAGATTCGCGACCAAAAATGGTGCGGAGGATTGGATGACTCCCCCGGGGTCACGTTAGAGCCCCGGATGTGGATGTGAAGCAGTCGTTGACAATCGATCCTCCCAGAGACGTCATCTGTGACATGCGGGAGGTGATTGTATTCGCGCCTCCAGGCCCCTTCTTAACCAAACAAATATAGACAAACTTTTGACCACATTCGGCAAAGTTTTTACATGACGGTTATTATAAAACTAGACAAAAAGTTGAGCAAAGAGACAGCACCCAGCGGTGTTGGAATGCGTCCTGTAAGCGGGTAGATACAGAGGCTAATCGGGTAGATACAGACCCTCCCAACATGATGCCACTTTATTGTCTCGTGAGAGTTTTATTTGAGTATTTTGCTGACAGCATTTACAAGGGAATCATAAAAGCACAGAGTTGGAGAATCAACGCCTCACGAGGACAGCCCCGGCCCACAAGATGATGTGAAGATGTCGGTGTTGCTGTGGTGCGAGGGTGAGAGGAATGTCACAGTGCCACCTGTCGCTGCAACAGTTCTGCCTCTCATCTCCACACAGACGACAATGAACTCGCGAGATGTTCTTTCTGGTCTTTAGTTCATGTCTGCACCCCCAGAGGGCGCTGATAACTCCCACTGGTCAGGTACCATGTCTCCAACATCATGATAATTTCTCACCTTGGCGGTTAGGCTAATAATAGCAGAGTGAGTGAGTCGCAACACTTCCGGTAGAAGAGGTCATAAGATTAAATCCTTCAGTTGAGTAAAGAGCTCAAAGACTGATGTCCACCGATTATCAGAGTTCCACTGACAGACTGGGCAAAGACTGGTGCACTTACGACACAAATTTAAATACATTCCAATATAAAATATCCGCATTATTCCCATCAAGCTATTATAAGATAATTCATATTCTTTAATCAGTCTGATATAGCGAATACACCTAAATCCCCGGCAGAATAAATAAAGCTAATATATAACAATCAATCTACCGTTCGCATTCATTTACTGTACACCCTCCTAACCCCAACTACCCCCGTTCCCAAAATAAATAAAAAAATAAAATAAAAAAAGACCAAAACCAACACCAGACACATTATTTTGTCCCTTTTATGTAAAGAACCTTTCACTCCGCCAGACACAATGCGTTCGCATCCATGTCGATTAAACGATTACAAGAATATATTTTTTCCTCCTTTACTTGCTTATCTTTACGTAAGAAAGATGGAGGTAATTGACCAATGGGGAGGGCAGCGGTGTGCTATAAAGGCTGCCATCACGGGGATGAGGCACAAAGTGTGGAGGATCTGCAGTGCAGCACGCGATGCTTGACGCAGGCGCAGTTCTGACGAAACGGTCCTCAGGCTGGGTGGCACTCATGGGGAACAAAAGGTAGGATGAGACTTTCTCACTCAAACTTCTCCAACTGTAGTCACTTTAATTGTTGAACAGGAGAACAGCACAGACTACTTTCTGTCTGAAAGTATTGTTGGGAGAAATAATGATTGTCGAGCAATCTTCTGTTTTGTGTGATATTTTAAATACTCGTCTGGGTAGATATTACAAAAAGTGTTAGCAAGACTCAAATCATGTCTCATAATGTTTTTACTGAAAATGGTTTCCTGAAATGTGAACACCTGAAAGCTGTTACATTTACTTTTTCATCAACGTGACATCGATTTCACTTCTGTTCTCAAAGCTTTCTTTCTCAGCTGCTTTTTTTTTTTTATCAGATATAGACATGAAAGGTATAACTGGTTATACAGAGTGCACTTTAAATATGAGGGACTTCTTTACATTAGAAAAAGAAAAGAAGAAAGCGAGCAGGAAAGGCGAGAGAGAGAGAAGGGAGACAAACTAAGCCAATATCTCTGTTTCATTCATTAAACAAGACGGGAACAATCTTTTGAAAGGAAAAGAATCCAACAATTTATTTAGAATGAAACTAAGCTACACATAACTACAATAATAAGTTACACATAACTACAATAATCGTAAATTAGCATTTAATCTGATAAGTTCTTGATGAATGGAGCGTGCCGGCCACTTCCTTGGAGTATGTTTCTAATTCTCTATTTTTCTACTACAAGACTAAACCTACTTCAGATAAAAGTTACTCAAGATGTCTGACATCTCTGGCATTCCTAGCAGACTTGAAATGAGTGTGTAGTGTAGTCATCAAATGCCAATTGTCTTCCATTCTTTCCTCTGACTGGTCCTGGCCTGGAAATTCTGTACCGGTGACTATTGTTGTTTACTGACTGTTTATGTACAGGTTACTGGTGTTGTTTACTCAGGAAATTTGTAGATGACATTTTGTTTAGCTCCGTAAACAAATCGACACATTCTGTTATACTACATCTGCTTTACACCTTGGATCTTTGTCTGTTTTCGTGTCCTTCTGCGGGCGTGTAGTGATTAATTAATATCCCTTGATAATAATAATAACGCTCCAATTCTAACAATGTTATTCAAAGTTTATTGCAATGA
>SRHC01002657.1:134879-156910 GCA_004794325.1 Pomacea maculata
AGACTTCACGAAAAGTAACGAATCGAATCGCCCTCTCGCCCACTTGTTCTGAATTTCGCGAGGTAGGTTTTAAAAAATCAAATTTGCACACCCCGGGCTCGTCGTGATGCCATTTTGCCTGCCCGGGATTAGGTAATCTCTTGTGGAGATTAAGGGCCTTGTCTGCGTTTGAGTAATCGATCCCCCGGCCTTGTTGTCACCACGAGAAGACTCACCATCGACCAATGAAATGTTTGCACGGGGCGTGTCGAGGATAACAAGAGGATTCTCACTTCGTGACCATAGCCGATGGACAAATATCTTCCGAAGTTGAGTTTTCCCAGCTCTCCCATACTTGTAGAAAAGGAAAGATAAGATAACTCTCCAGACGCGAAGGACTAGACTGGACTTGGAGCGGGAGAGTTGTCTCAGGGTTACAATTGGTGCCGTTGGCGCGGGTACCGGTGGTCCTCGTGTGTATGTACCAATGCCAGTCTGCCCAGAGATAGGTTCTGGAATTAGAGAGATTGGACTAGTGAATTTAGAGAAAGGAGATAGACTAATAGATGTTGGACAAGACTGTTGCTCTGGTCGATGTCTCCATTGTTGTCATCGCCATTGTTTCAGTCTCATGAAATTGTGTAATGCTGTATCATAGCGAGGGACACCAAATTATGTAATTTTGTGGAGACCTTTTCCGAATAAAGTTCATATTACAGCATGAATACTTTAAGAAGTAATTTTCTTCAGGCTTCCGATCTGAGTGTTATCCTTTAATTGAATCCATCCATTAACTCAAATTCCAGCACATTTATTCTTCAGTTCTTGTGTTCTTTCTGTCCGCTTTTCTTTTCCCCCAATAAACAC
Source organism: Pomacea maculata (assembly GCA_004794325.1). Lineage (NCBI taxonomy): Eukaryota > Metazoa > Mollusca > Gastropoda > Architaenioglossa > Ampullariidae > Pomacea > Pomacea maculata. The sequence continues at coordinate 135,726 of SRHC01002657.1, forward strand.
ACCCACTCATTCACACAATTACAGTGAATTACTTTATTGCAAGTTGAGAATCACTTTGCAACAAATAATTCGGATATCGCAAATGGATTAATAGCTTACAAAACACTCGTAAAGCGGTCATACGATATTTATAGCAAACAGGTGGACAATGGACATCCTTGTTCTCGATGTATATATGAATGAGCTGATGCTTTTATATTTTTATATAAATGTAAGGGTGGACTAAAGTAACATAAAGTCAGTATTATTACAAGGTAAACATATTGAAAGTAAAGAAGAATTAAACGAGTGTGTTTTAGATCATGTCAATCAGTCGAACTACTTCTGTCTCATTGTGCCTGACGTTTTCTATCTCCAGCTTTGGTCTGTGGCTGCTCCTGGTCTTGACCTGGACCTGCGCTTTGACTACCAGTGGCGCCCTCAGTGTCTCAGCCCCAGATCAGAACGGGAGGAGAGGGTCACCCGTGGGTCTCCTTGACCACGAAGACCCAGACGTCTATTTCTCGAAGGGATTCAACTCCGACCCGGACTTGACGCTAGTGGCGGACATGAGAGGGTCGGAGGACGTGGAGGTCAGCGACGGCACGCGCATGGAGGGCGATGACGACATAACCGCCAGCAAGAGATGGCGCTCAACGTCAGGAAGAGACAACGAACACCAAGACTGGGTGTCGATCTTCCGCAACGCTCTTCTAGACGTCAGGAAACGAAGACACCCGGTCTTGTCCATCAACACCGCGCTGGTCACCCTCGCCGACATGCTCAGACGCTCGGAGTTCAACCGTCAGCGACAACGTCACATCGAGCATCTTCTCAAGACGGGCCGCTGAGCCACTCCAATCTTGGCTAGCCAGTGATGTCGTTGTAGACAACCAGTGTGTACCGGCACCGTTCATGGGACAGTGACGGAGCTTGAAAGTCATAACACACCCACCATAACACACCCACCACAAACCCACAACTGGTAGACGTGTTCAAGAGAAACAACTTCATTTAAGACATTTTCGTGTCAAGTTCCGAAGTTATCCCGTAGACAATGTTAGTGTCATTTAGTAAACCAACCGAACTGATTATACAGAAACTTGTAACAGAAAGAAACAGTTATATTCTAATGAGCTTTCTCTAATACTGTTACTGCTGTTGTTTCTTCTTCTACATTCTAATCTGCTATCAAGAATTATCCCTCCGCTCTTCAAAATTTGAGTCTAAGAGCTCAGACTGATTTATGAAAAAATAATAAATGAAAACTATGATCACTTTTTTCTTGCTGAAGATCCCATAGTAATTTTATTTTCCTTCAAAGAAATTGTTATTCCTGGTTTACGATTTTTCTGTTGTAAAAAAAAAAAAATGTATCTCTGTTCATAAGAAAATTTCTTCCAAGACGGCTCTCAGAGAAATTCCAGTGCATTTATTGTACAATTTTCTTCTTTAAAGGTAGTCTTGTGTAAGTCATAAACTAATTATCAACAGCTAGGTAAGTAATATTTGCTTATTGGGATATCATATGAAACGACTCACCTCAAAAACACACGCAGGCACAACAGAACTACGTAGATAAGAAATTTTAATAGAAAAAAATACAGCTGTAGTCTAGAGTCCAGAAACTTGGAGCTTGATATAATAACATTGGATAAGTAATACAGTATTAAGACTGTTACATTACTAATACTGTTACATTACTGATACAGCTTCATTACTAATACTGCTGCTCCTCCTACTGCTGTCCCTCTCTTCATCTTCCTCAGTCGACAAAGAGAAATGATCCCGCCTGTCCTCGCTCTGTTAACCAAATTCCACTCTGAGAAATGCGTTTTTTTTTTTAATAATTTAACGAAAACCTTGTTTTTATCTTCAAAATAAGATTTGTACTATCATTCAAAGGAATAGACAGGTTTTTGTTCAGGATTTTCTGTTGATAAACTTTGGTATCTCTGTTCATGAGAAATTAAGTTTGTTTATATATACACACACACCCTCTCTCTCTCTCTCTCTCACACACACACACACACACACATATACACGCGCGCATGCACACACACACGCAGAGGGAACACATAAATAGGCAAAATCGTAAACATTATCATCTCCTTATGCTAATTTGTCTCTTTGTCTGCAAGCTCTCCTGTCTGTATTTTTTTTATGCATCTAAATCTGAAAAAAAATCCAAAGCAAACATAGCGAGAACCAAATAAAAAAAACTAACAGAGGGCGTACAGATGCTGGAGGAACCAACATCATAGAATAAAGTCAACATCGTCTCAAGTCCTTACAAACCATTCCAGACCAGCCTGCAGCCTGCCAGAAAAACATGGTAGCGCCCGAGAAGAGAATTCAGACGATGATTGTTCTGTTGTATATTCTGACCGTTAGAGCTGATGTCTGCGACAAACAGATGATGAAGGTCAGCAGTGTGATTTCTCTTCTGCAATAGTCAATAGTTCAGCGAGAAGTAAACAATCAAAGGATGATCGTTTTGACTTTTTATTTCTTGCTTCTCGCAGACTGAACATCACACCACGAGACTACAATTCGTGATGACAATAAATAGTAGAGATATTACATCCAGTAGTTCAGCAGTAATTACTTACATACTAACGGATCTTGGGTTCACACACACAAACACACCAGCTGCAATCAGTAACCTCCCCTCAACAAGAAAGCCATGTCGCTCTTATCGACATTATTTTATACATTTCTTTCTCCTTTTTTCTTTCTTTCTATTTCTTTCTTCTTTCTCTCTTTCTGTGTGTGTGAGAGATAGAGAGATACAGAGAGACAGAGACGGAACTTTAGCAGTGTCGTCTCGATCAAATGACTAAAGAGAGATTCAAAGACACACACAAAAGCAAAACACACCTTAACACGTACGTAAGTACATAAACAAAGAGAAGTGAATCACACAATTATGAAACAAGAAACTGACAAACAGTTAAATCTTAAAATGTGGTTTTTTTTTTCTCAGATCCGATGTTTTATCAAGTGGGTGTTAGCTTGCTTTGGTTTTCAGGAAAATTCTTAATATATAAATGACATTTGAAATTTGTTTTTGGTCTCTTTCTCATGAAACAAAATATTTAAGTCATCTAAATAAAGGATTTATTTATGTTTCGTCGTTTGCACAAAGAGAACTCCCAAGCTGCAATTCTCTCATTGCTGAATTTGTAAGTGTTCGACATTGGACACCGTTAGACAGAATTGTATTAGTGAATTTTATTTTACTGTATGCCTGTATATGGGAGAAAAACGAGGAATGACTGACACATTTGAAGAAATTACAAAGTCTCTTGCCAGAGTTGACTTTGCTATTCCATTCTTCAGGGAAATAATTCACTAATCTCAATTTTCATTCCTCCAAAGAACTCAGAGGTTCCAGCCCTTGATTTTCCCATACGAAGCCGAATCCATAATTTCTGGGAAAAAAACCGTTACAAAATGTACACAAATAGCCTCACCATGCAGATTAAGTAACAGTTCGTACATTTCACTGGCTAAGCGTTTCCTTGGCAACTACAAGAGTTGTAGTCAGTATACAATGTATCTTACATATCCAGTAAAACATCGGGAGGCGCCCAAAGTTACTGTAGGTAATAGCATTCTGCTGGAATAAGTATTTCACTGTTTTAACACATTGATGCCACCTGTGTCAATCACTGAATTAAACTTGCTGGACTCAAATGAAGTAATAGATTCAACCTTCACAATAAAACAAAAAAAAAGAGCAGCAAATTCAAGAGGGAAGAAAATATATATAATAAAAGCGCCAGAGAAAAAGAAGAGCTGCACAATCGAGCAGCAGAGAAGTACAAAAAAAGACATAAAGCAGATTGATAGACCGGAGGGTATCCTTGCTACGTCACTAAAATACAGTAAAGTACAAGGCACAAACGTTGAGCGAAAACTTTTTACCCAGTCGCCAAAGATGAGCGTTACAAGATGACAGTTTTCACATCAGCTTGGAAAAGAGGCCAGACTTCATTTCTTGCTCCATTACAGAAATTTCTTTGCTGACAGGGGAATTTTTTTCTGGGGGAATTTTTATCTAATTTCTCATCTCAGCTGTGGATGAAAATCTGTGCTATCGGTAGTTGAATTCTGCTAAAGCAGCATTTATTTTTTAATTTAAAAGTTTGTAGCAAGCTGTTCACAGTTCTGTTACATGTGCAACTTTGACAACTTTTAACAGTAAGTTTTCATGACAACGATGACGGTGGTGGAGGTAGGGACGATGTTCTATATTGTATTATTGACGAACGGAAAGCTTAGATACTTGATGAATGCTAAACATGGATTACCGATGACCACTGCTTTCAGTTGATACTTCGCATGCGTTCAGTCCTCTGTGAAAGCACATTTCGGTCTGAACATTTCGATTGGGACTGAAATTTAAATGCGTAAATTAAAATTAAAGATCGTGTACGTGCTTCATCAGAAATAACATCATTCTCTCTAATACTCCTCCTCTTCTCCTACTTCTTCCTCTTTTTTCTTCGCCTCCTCTTTTCCCTTTGAGTAATTGTCACTTGAAGTACGTACTGCATTACAAAGGGAAACAATCCTTGTCAGCATTCGAGCGCAATGTTTGCTTCCCTTTGTGTTCTAGCGTTATCACTGTCTGCACAAAGCCAAAAAAAAACCAAAACAAAACAAAACAAAACAAAAAAAACAACAACAAACAAATAAACAAAAACAAGAACAACATCACACCCATTTCTCCAGTACAACAGTGATAAACGTGTCTCTTTAGTGACCAGTGATTATCATGTAGAGAGTTTATACACAAGAGGAGAGCTAAGAAATATGTAGGTCCGTGGAGAGCGATACCAACACACACACATTGCCTTACCAAATGATGTCATTTCAGTGTGTCGTCGATCGTGATGTCACTGGTGACGCAAAGCACTGACACATCGCAGTTTCTGCTCTCACAACATGGCTGACTGGTAAAGCGCTACAACACGTTGCCTACCCACGGGCCTTGAAGATTTCTTTGTTAATTTATCTAAGGTTATTAAAACATTTCTCAACGTACATCGGCGAGCGGTTGGCAATCAAGAAACAGCAAAAAGAAGGTAAACAAGTAAGTCTTGCCACGTCCACCACGTAAGTGTGAACATAGAGCATTATAGAGCTGGATAAATAACCGGGTAAATGTTTCATAAATCGTAGACGATGATGAACTAAAGCAATAGACCTGTACATCCAGATTTGCTGTTTCAAACACTTTAAAGTTGAAGGAAACTTAAGCGCAGGATGATTGACTATTTACAAGATCTAGACACTTCCGACCTTTTAGATTCAGAGCGCGCGCGCACTTACACACAACGAAGCTAACAGTAAATACAACATAAACATGCAGTATTCATGAAAAAAGTAATATATATTTATCAAGCCATTTCTTTTGGGTTTTTTTTTGTGTATGACAGATTTGACTGGCCCTTCGTTTGAACACCAGAAGTAAACATTCAACTAATCGACGCTAGACCTCAGTATATTATCATGAATACATCACTAGCATCTTCTCACTCTATCTACAATTAATTTTATACATTTTTTTTTTTAGTTCGGCCGAGTGTACATAAAGTGTAATAATATTCAGTGAAGTCGTACTTTGTGTATTCTGACAGGCAGTAAGGTGGAGGATCCTGCAGGCTGGCTGTGTGGAGGATGTCTAAATTACACCGCAGGCTGTGGGCTCGCACACACTCTGTAGTCACAACACTTCTGTGTGCCGCCCTTGCTGTGGCCCTCTATGGTACTGGGATGTAGTATATGTACTGTGGTGCCAGTCCTCTCTTGTCTTGATGTTGTTAGACTAACGGAATGAAAATTTATGGATAAAAAAGACTGATCAGCGTCTTCACCAGAACAAACACACACAGACACCAGGAAGACCGAAAAGCAGAAAAGTGTGAGATAGCGCAGAGCTAGATAAACTCCACGATTCACAAGACATTTGACATATAAATAATTTCTTATCCTATTTCAGTCATTTGGTATAAGTCAAGCGTCATGAACACCTGGATGTTCAAAGGCATGTACTCCACGTGGGAAACCCGCCAGGGTGATGTCTCTGTATATACACGTAAGAAAGAAAGATTCCAGTTTACAGTTTCATCAATTATAATAATTATATTGAGTAGAGGAATGACAACGGGTACACTTATGAGACTGGTGTGTAGTGGGTGGCACATGTAACTTGCCCAAATGTGACAGTTTTAGATCTCGCCCGAGAGCCCGCAGCTTCTCGAGGTAGGAAGACGAGCCGCGCGGTAACGCTGCGGCAAGCGACGCGGCATTTGAATGTGGCATGCAATTCAATTCTCAGAAATATAAATAACATGTGCAAGTATCAAGATTGTTCGCTATATTAAGACAGCTTAACAAACACTTTGATGCCTAACATAGAGCACATAAGTGGCAATAGCGTCGTGACTGCTGCAGGATTGAACACCCTGGAGAAGATCTTGGAGGAGGCTAAAAGCTGGGGAAGGGAGGAGATGGGCGAGGTCGCATCCTCGCTGGGTGCTGACCAGAAAACTACGAAACCAAGAAAGGTCATCATCATGTCGTATCCACGAAGTGGTTCCAGCCTTCTGGGCGACATCATCAGCCACAGCCGCGGCGTCTTCTATTTGTTCGAACCTCTACTGCGTCTGGCAGAGAACATGAGCAAGCTAACACGCTTGAGGTCTGTTACACCTGTATAGTACATCTCTTACAGTTTCAAAGACCTTGCTATTGCGCCAGTCTTGCTTTATTTATATAGACTATCCTCCTCCTCCACCCTTCCTCTTCCTCCTCCTCCTCCCTCCTCCTCCTCCTCCTCCTCCTCATCATCATCATCATTTCAAAATAATCACATTTATGGATATGACTTTACGTTTCACATTCTTTCTTTCTCCTCTCTCTCTCTCACTCACGAATTCATCAGGTAACAGTGAGAATGGATGGTACCGGTACCCGGGTAGGTGTAGCATTACCTTTGTTTGAAGTAGTAACCCGGATATCTACAGTAGGTCATGAGGAGGGTTCTTTTCTTTTTGTCCTCCGTAACTTGCAGAAACAGGCAGTACTTGTTCCAGAGAGACGACTACCAGCAGGCGGCAACGTTCCTTCTGCAGGCCCTCCTCAACTGCTCCTTCTACTCCGTCGAGCGACAACTGCCGTTGAAGCATCTGCTCCTCATGTCCAGCACTCGGTCTTTTGCAATGCAAGTTCTCTCCCTCCATGGCCTGTTTGTGTGGTTTCTGTCACTCTTGCCGGTTTGCTCTCCTCTCCTCCTCTCTGTGTTTTGTGTGTGTGTGTTTTGGGGAAGGGGGACCGCTGTTCCCCATCCTCATTTTTGCGCTTCTGTTTGCTTATCTCCCTTTCTTCATCAATTCTTGTTTTCTAAACGTCCCGGTTTCAGCACTCTAAAGTCTCTTTAAGATTTTTATTATTTGTAATTGCAACGACGTTTAATGCAATAAAATCAGATCTGGCAAAGCAAAAGAAACTAATTAAAAAACATGCAGCAGCTAAATGAGACAAACAGGTGATCAGCGCGGTCAATAGGAGTTGCCAGCACTGAGCAGCCACGTCTCCATCACTGCTGGGAACTCACGTGCAGGTTACGTGGCTGTGACGTAGCTGACTTTTTTAAACTCTAATTTGATAGTAACAGAACGTTTAGAGAAGGAGAGAAGGTGGGGAACACGCACCATTCATGCTGGGCGTTCAGCACGTCTTGCGTTGACATGAATGAACTGCTGCAGGTGTCCTAAAACATGTCCGACAACGTTTTCATGACGTGGCTTATCTACCTACCTGTCTACCTATCTATCTACCCACAGGTGTCTGAAGCGGGCCAGGCACACACGGAGTAGCACAGAGTCCTGTCTGCGCAATGCCAAGGCCGCGTGCGAGACCTCTGACCTGCTGCTGCTAAAGGTCATCCGCTTCTCGTCCGCGGGGTTGCGCACGCTGCTGCAGCAGAACCCGGATCTGGCGGTGCTGGTGCTGGTGCGCGACCTGCGGGCCAGCGTGTGGTCACACATGCGTATCTTCCGGTATCCCACCAACGACGACGTCATCCCCTTCGCCAGCGCTCTCTGCCAGCGGGTCCAGCGTGACGCACTCGAGGCTCGAACTCTGTGGCGCGACTTCCCGCACCGCGTCCGCTTCCTGCGCTACGAGGAGCTTGCGGAACAACCCCAACCCCTGACTCGCGCCATCTACTCCTTCCTGGGGCTACCCTTCACCCGACTGGTGGCTGCGCGGGTGCGGCAGCAAACCGCCGCTTTCCGGGTGATTAACGATAGCAGCGCGGACAACGGAGACTTCGCACTCGAAGACGTCGAGGAGGACGAGAAGGACGAGGCCCCTTTAGTCGACTGGTCCCAGCTGGAGGAACCGTTCTCCTCTGACCGTCTGGACTCCCAAGCCACGGCCAGCAGGTGGCGCGAGCTGATCTCCAAGCACGTCCTGCGTGACGTACAGGCCAGCTGCGGCGAGGTGCTGCAGCTGCTGGGATATCGACACTTCTCGTATCTCGAGAACGTCCGAATTTTGAACGTGTCGCACAAGGGCGACTTCACGCTGCTGCACGGTAGAGACTGGCACTCGGCTGATCTGGGGAAAATGACCTGATGTCGCCCACGGCGAAAACGAGAAGACTCGTCAAATGGTCGAGGTATACTTCATCGTCAGGAGCAGCAAATCGTTGAAGGCGAGAAACTGAAACAGTTTTTGCACGAGGACTGCGTGTCGCCTCATCATCATCATCATCCAATCAATCAATCAATCAATCAATCAATCAACCAGCATCATTATCCTCGTCGTTGTCATCGTCGTCACCGAGGACGAGAACAGGGTAACATAATAGACCAATTCTTTTCCATGTACAAAAAAAAAAAAAAAGAAATAAAGGATTAAAATAAACTATGAAGAAGAAATTGTTATTTCGTTATTTTCTCCAAAGTAGTTGTCAGTGTTTACAATGTACATTCGAAAATTTGTTTTTCATTATAATATTTAAGAATTTTTACTTACATGCTTTTATTATCTTTATTGCTTCCGTTTTCACATTTTTTTCACGATGAATTAGATAAACACAGTAAGAAGTTCTAACTGCGACTAATACAACATGAGAGAACTCATTCAATCAGTGATCCTATCGAAGTTGAAATCATTATGACAATTGTCCACGTCGTCACATGGAAAAGCAAACCTATAAACTTTGTGCAAAGCAGCCCAAGGTGCTACAATCTACACACCTCAGCCTGAAATTAATCCTATCATGTCTACACACGGAATATTGCCTTGGTCGACTTCAGTCACAATAACCACAGAGGTTTCTTTTAAATCACTGTAGCCTTTATCAAAGGGAAAAAGGTAGTGAAAACAAAAGTTGGCTGAAATGATTGAAACATATCTTTTAAATCATTTCCACTCAAAAATTGGAGCTGCAAAATAAATGTTTACTTCTATCCACGTCGAAAACGCAGCTGGGAGGAGTGTCGTGTAGGCCGCCATGCTGTGTTGTCGAGTGACGTCATTGAACCGTCGGGCACGAAAGTGGAATCGCCAAAACTCTGGTATCCTGGAACCGTAGAATTCCAGTTTCCAGTGCTTCTAGCAGATTGCAAGCTCTACACTGAGGTCGCACTGGCTTGTGGGTAAAACTGCAAACAGGTTTCGAGCATCACTTGACACTCGCCAAATGGGTTCAGGCAAAAACCTCTGACACCACTCGAGGACGTAACTCAGATGGACCAGCGACGTTGCGCACACGTAACGGACCAGCGCTGACAGGCTGAGCTCATCCTGCAGTTTGTTTTGAATTAGAATCAGCTCCAACAGGAACCCTCCAGTTGGGGGTCTAATGCTTGAAGAGGGGATGTCGCTGAAATAAGTGGTACAGTGTGTCAAGTTCTAGAGTGTGTCACGTGATTGACTGCATGTAAGTGACTATAACAGTAACAGGGAATAATAATTTTTATAATCTTACCAGGATTCCAGGTTGTGAATGAAAAAATGCTTCCTCCTCTACCCACACTTTCTTTAATAACACAATATACACTAACAGAATTACTAATGTTTGTTCACATTTTTTTTTAATTAAAAATATTCTACTAGAATTTCAAATATAGATGTGTAAAATTGTAACAAAGCTTTTAATAGCCAGCACGTCACATTCCACTGAATTTGTTTTCTTTCGAGAAAGAGTACACAACATGGCGGCCTTCATGAATCAACCCAAAGCTGTGTTTTAGACGCGAAATGTTGATCGGACATCATTCAGAACGTCAGGATTGATTCTCTTGTTTCTTTTTCCATACAAGACGACCATATTTTACATGAAACATGAAAGTATGTTTTCCCCACTAAACTAGAAATGAGTGGGAGCGCGCGTGTGTACGTGTGTGTGTGTGTGTGGGAGTATGTGTGTGTGCATGTGTGAGTGAGAGTGTGGGTGTATATGTGTGTGTGCACGCAAGTGAGTGTGTGTGTGTGAGAGAGAGAGAGAGAGCCTTTATACATTTGTGTATTCCCGTATTTTACAGCAAAAGAAAAGCGCACAGCGGAGTCACGTGACCATGCGCGCGCACCACCAGTGGCAGACGACAGTCTCGCTGTTTCCAGAGTTCCATCTATCATCGTTCTTGTCACGAAAGTCATCGTGAAGTATACGACTGAAGCTGAACCCAAGCATTGGAACTTGGACTGCGATAGGTAAGCACTGGAATTGCAATACCATTAGAGTCATAACTAACACAACGAGGTTCACTCAGCCAAAACTCTCTCTCTCCCTCTCTCCCTCTTCACATAACACACACAATGCTCACACTTTTGAATTCACAATTCATTACACAATTCATCTCTCCGGTAACCGTTCTAGACGTTACAAGCCGCTGGGAGGTAATAATGAGGGAAATCAGTAGATGACGAGACTACAGAGAATATCTAATAGTATAAAAGGAAAGATGTCATCCCAAGCACAACATTTCTTCTTTTACCATCCTCGCGACGATGTTTTACACACATACATACCGGCGAATGCATATGTTGTGTATGTATTCATTCAGGTATTTAAGAAAAAAATGCATAAAACTGTGCATCTCTTAGGTATTCATGTTAATCTGTATGTATTTAAAATATGATGTTTGAAATGTAAAGGCATGGTACAAGATTCGTTAGAAATTAGGAATTAAACTGTTTAACTGGAAATGTCTGAAAAGCAACAACTGCGCTAGGCTAAAGCTTGCGAACAAATATTGCTAAAATCGACCGAATCTTCCGTTGCCAAGACAACCAAGAGAACATGTAATTTTATGTGGACTTCTGGCAATGCCTAGCTCGTCTTACCTGTGTTGATGTGAGAACATACCTGTTAAGACTGTTTTTAACCGGACACATAGGAGCTGTTTGTGGTAAAGGTTTTTGTTGACAGTTACATGCAAACTTCGCTCGTCTCTAGGTTGCCTGGAGGCACGAGACCATGTTTTGTTACACTGACTGAAGCACAGGAGACATGCATACGAGCAACTTTTTCTTTTCGTAAGATGGATCAAGAAAATAAAAGTTTTTTTCATCTTCTGGCGAAGAAATGACAATATTTTTTGCATAACCGATATTGTCAGCTTTGCCATGGCAGCTGACTATACACGACTCAATTCAATAAAAACATCTCTAGCAAATAAAGTTTGCCTCCATAAAACATCTTGACAAGATTTTCAGGTTTGTTTTTGTTTGTTTGTTTGTTGTTGTTGGTTTTTTTGGTTTGGGGTTTGTTTTTTGTTTGTTGTTGCTGGGGTTTTTTGGGGGTTTTTTTTTGTTGTTTTGGGGGTTTGTTTTTTGTTTGTTTGTTGGGTTTTTTGGGGTTTTTTTTTTTGGTCTTTTCTATTTGATCTCTTTCTCTGTCTTCTCTTCTTCCTCTGCAGCTCAACGTAATCGTTAGTACAAAATGTTCACGAAGCTTTTTCCTTACAGAAGCTGGTGCTGAATATTTGTTTTTCCCAGACACAGAAAACTCCTTTTGCCGGACAGCAAATGGACAGCAACAAAGTTACAGCTATGGTAAAGTAAATGTTAGATTCTGATGTAGTGATGTGCAAAGTCGGGCGTCTGGCAATGGCTTGGAATGGTCAACAGACATGGCAAACAGTAGTTCTGTGTTGTTTGCCAGTCGTCAGAGTCGAACTTATTCCTGGTTTACTGCCACCGATGTCATCTCAAAATATGTTTTGTTCGACTTAAAGCCTTGTGCAGAATTTATTTCACACAGTTCTTATGGGGCTTTCTGAATGTTGTCTGTGAGATTTGTACAAGCGGGATTTTTATGCGATGTATTTTAGAAATGGCAGAGTGTCATGAAGGACGTCGACAGACTGCTGGTTGTGCTTCTCCTTCTCTGTCTCAATGTAGTGGAAAGCCCGGGTCACATTTCTGTCATACAGCCATTCTGTATATCCTGTAGACTGTTTAACCTTTCGAAAGAAGCTTGACAAACGATTTTACCTGTACATTCTGTGTACAGTCGATAGTGTTTGCTTAGAGACACCCGCTCTTCTGGAGTCGAGACTTTCCGAGTCTACGCCTTTCTTTGCTTTTATACCTCTGTTACATTAACAGCCTCTAGTCTAGGTGTTCATTGATCCTAACATTCTTTCAATAAGAATAGAACGCTTAATGCAGTGAGATACTACTTTTACAACAGCTGAGAACCTTCCCTGTTGCCTGCTTGGTCTTTTGAAGCCACAGGTAGGTCTGTATAACTTTGCAAGCTACGTGTGTTGGTGGTAACATGCTTTTGTGAAATTATTTTTCTCCTGTTTCTTGCCACAAACACAGTTGTCATGTTTTTCTCCCTTCTGCGGTTGTTCGCCATCACAGTGACATCCCAGCTTGTTGGTTTAATTGTCTTAGTGATGGTAAGACATGATTGTGGTTGTAATGATGATGATGCTGGATGATGATGATTGATGATTGATGATGATGATGTCGGCAGCCTGTGGCAAGTTACGCCTACAGCAGCAACGATAGCCAGAGTTCCTTTGGTCCCCCCAGCTACGACAGCTACAACAGTTACAACACGTTCGCCTCCCCTTACGGCCACGTGCCTGTGGTGACGCCACCAGCACCCGTGCACCACACCATGGTGGTGGTGAATCAAGTCGCTCCCCAGACACTGGTACCAGGCAGAAGAACGTGGGGCTCCGGACTCTACGGCTGCTGCGAGGACGTCGGCGTCTGTGGGTTCTCGCGCTTATCATCTTTCTGTTCTCTGACATCTTCATGCTTCATGTGCGAATGAATGCAGCTCCCATGTAAGCCTGAACCATGAATGCATGAGAATATTTGGTGCAGCACAGCATGTTGTGCTTTTGTTGTTTTACTTCCACATACAGCTACCGCTAATTACCCTTCTGGGATAAATAAAGTCTTATCTGTACGCGGACCACAAATATTTCACGTGACCGTAACGTCACGTCAGCCCATCTGAGAACCAACAATATTTCACGTAACCAGTGTTTGTCACTTTTGAAAACCCAGACGTGCTTCTGATTGCCATATCACGCCATGAACACCGATCGCCATTACTGTTAAAACATATAATGTTCTCACGTAACAAAGACAGCTTTCCGTGAAATGTGCTGGTTCTTACGATTCACGTAGGGTGACGTTATGCGCAGGTTTGTGCGCAACCTTCCTGACTTACTGCGCGGCCGCCAAGCTGGCGCAGGACTTGGGCGAGAACTGCTGTGTTCCCTTCTGCGTACCCGGGTGGCTCGTTGTTCTCAGGACCAAATTCAGGACGCAAATGAACATCGAGGTAACAACTGTGCAACCGCTGGCTGAATGTTTCAGTGCGGTATCGTGCGTGTGGTCGTGAGTGAGTGCGTGCATGAGAGCTGTGTCATTCCGTGTGCGTGTGCGTGTGCGTGTGCGCGCGCGTCCGCATGTCTCTGCATTTGTATGTGTGTGTGTGGTAGGGGTCGGTGTGTAACGACTGCCTAGTGACGAGCTGTTGCGGCATGTGCGCGATGTGTCAGCTGATGAGGGAGGTCAACATGGCGCGCCAGTCGGGTCAACTACCCTGATGGACCCGCCACCCGCCAGTCACCAGCCCCTCACCTGCTCTACCAGCACTTCCGTCTACAAGTCTGTCAGCACGAAGGACGGTGTGTAGCAAATCTCCTTGACATTCTCTTGCACCCCGAAATTCTCCGTAGTCTGCGATAAAGTCGTTCGGGTGGATGTGCTGGTCCATGAGGCTGTGGTCGCTCACGAAGATCTCCTCCTGCACAGTAACTCAAGCATGCTGCAAGTTCAACAGAGTAAAGCGAACGACTCATTTAAAATGAATGTGACTCGGGAGAAAACTTTTCCCATGGCGAAAATTTTATTTGTTTTCTAAAATTTCTTCAGATTGTGATAGAAGAAAAATCGAATTAAAAATAAACTCAACTTTTGTGTGTTCCTGCTTTGTAGTAATAGTAATACTACTTATATATGTACATCCTCGTGTTCCTATGCTGCTTTACCTCTTAGGGTAAGTATGCACATCTTACTGTCCACATACACCAGCACTCTTGCACCGCTAATATGGGGATTTTACAGGGAGCACCGAAGTCTATGTTTCGTGTTGGCAGGACCGAATGATTGCAGAAGGTAGAGCACATGGCAAACCCTGAAATGTGAAGCAATGAAGGACCTTAAGCTGATTTCGTAGACAGCCTTCTGGTCATTCTAGAAACTGTTCCAATGATGTAGCATATGTGACCCTCTGGGTGGTCTTTTGAATGAATCGTCTGTGCAAATAAAACACATCTTTAAATGAACAATGCCGACTTAAAAAAACAAACTACATCTTACCATACCGACCACTTCATCCCTGTCTTCACTGATTACTACTGTACTGCAGCTCTCGCGTGCAGCTTGAATGATTGACAGTTGTGTGTATGTGTGAGAGGGTACGTGAACGGGGGAGAAAGCGAGGGTTGCGCACAGACGTCTGATGATCCTCAAGTCTCCGGTTGTGGATGGTGTCGATGACGCTGTCGCCACCGCTACTGGTGTCTGTCTCCCTGAAGCAGGTGCTGGAGCAGTCTCTGCAGCAGGTCCAGCAAGTCACGAATCCCCGGCCCACAGACTCACACCACGGACGTGTATAGGTGGACTGCTGTCTGTCTGCCGAGACCAACGCTTAGCCTCTTGCCAAATTCTCCCCTTTTAGTCTCGGTGAGCCTAAACAAAGAATGTGACTAAACCGGAAGCTTGGTACACACCTGCCTCGTTTTAGTAGTTAACTGAAAAAAATCGTCTGCCAGCAGTCCAGTCATACAAGTTCGTGCTCACACTGTGCAGTGTCTGAAGCGGACATCTACTAACAGGACGGATACTTTAATAGATTTTCTTTTAAACAAAAAAGATGATCCGCAAAATCCATTTGAGACCAGGCACTTACTGCTGCCAAGCTCAGGAGTGTAGTAAAAGCAGCGAGCTCTTCATGGTGTCACGTGACAAATACTCAGCTACAGGTGAGCACAGCCGTATGTCAGACACTCGGTAAAACTGGCAAACTGCTGAAAGGTCAGAGATTGTGGGTACCAACAGGAGTTCGTCTAGTGATAATGCCTGAGTGGGGGAGGAGGAGTATTGCGTGTACTATACCTCTCTACTCTCTCCCCCCTCCATACTATTTTCTCTCTTTGTGTGTGTGCGTGTGTGTTTTCGTTCAGTGTTATCTTCACATTATGAAATTACTTTCAGGGTTTTAGGTCAGGGTTAGGAAAGGCTTTGTTCTTCGAATACTCTTTGGTGAATCTCTCTTTCTCTCTCACTAAAAAAAACACACACACACACACGCACACAAGTATCTAATGGGGAAAGTGAGAGCGCGCGTGCAGAAAAGTATATAATTTTTCTGTCTTTCTGGTCTCTTCAACCCTCTGTGGGTGGATTTTGATGTTTCTCTCCCTCAACATCTCACTACTTGGGTACCTACCTGACTTACTGCCGGAATGTGTGTAGTCTCGTACGTATGTTTGTTGGCCAGTTGTTCGGTTAACTGGTTGATTGTCTGCGTGGGTGAATAATCGGAGACTGTGACTGTTGACTAGTCTTTCTCTTCGCTTGATGAATAGATTGATTTTTTTTTTCTTTTAACGTGTTCTTGCAAGATGTCTTTCAGAACCAAGATTAGCCAAGGACGCCCCAGAATGACACCACAATTTTCTCGTGGTGGAATCCCACCATTAACATCAACGCAGTACATATTTTAAATTATTTTTATTGAGGATTTCATGTTCGAAAACGTTTATCGTATGGAGGGGTTTTTTGTGTTTACTGTAGCCAGTTGTAGCTGTTGCATACTATTATTTGAAGACAAAATTATCACAGAGCAAAAAGCTTAGCCACGACTGACTGACACACAACAAAAGCAGCCATCAGCTCAGCAAAACTTATGTGACCATGTACAGTTTGACCATTTATTTGTAGCCACTTTGATGTCGGAGCATTGGTTGTTTCAGATGTTTCTTGTTCTCTTGTTGTTAGTGTGCAACCTTGGTAGCCTATAGGACCTGCAAAATATCGGCAAACACATCATCTGAGTATGTAGCCCAGTGTTTGGTAACATCTGATAGATAATGGAAAGATACCGCGGATAATGTGCACCAATGTTTCATCGTGCACACCCCCCACAACTCCTTCCTTCTCTCTTTCCTTCATCTCTCTCTCTCACTGTCATTGACCACCTTGCTTACCTGACCCTCAGTCCGAGGTTTAGGGACGTGTCAGGAAAGATGGCGTGTAGCGAATCTCGTAGGTGAGGTGACCCTGGCATTCCTGAGCCCCGGTGAAGTCCCTGTACTCTTCAATCAACTCGTTAGTACGAATCTGATGCTCGCGGTGGTTGGGGTCGTTCACGAGCGCGTAGATCTCTTCCTGCATGACCCCAAGACCCCATATCGTCAGAAACAACAGTTTGTCTAATCAAAAGCTGTTTGCGCATTACCGATAATGGGTTAGACGAGCCAAACAACTAAAACACTTTACCAAATGTTCTCGATGTTGCTAGTAAATAATAACATTAGTTTAACAGAAAATAAAATCTCTGGCGACTTGTGACATTTTTTTTTTGTCGAGGGCAAGACGATAAAGTGAACTGAGAACACGCGCGATGACTGTCTAGTGCCATAGACAACACCTACGCTGATTCTGTAGACGTTGTCTTCGGTGTTCAGGAGGTTGGTCCACGTCCTGGACACCTCGATGACGTAGCACTTGCGGGTGTCGGGGGTGTCGCTGATGAACAGCAGGATGTGAGAATTCTGCACATCACAGAACACGTGACAACTTTCTCTTCAAACTTAAACATTCCCACCTCTCTCTGAATCTTTAAACATAATTATTCATTCACAATATGGATCTCTCTCTCTCTTTAATTAAAAAATATTTCTCTTCGCTCTCCGTCCATATGCCACTGTCTTCTTTTGTCTAGGCTGGTCTCTAAAACCCACAAACATACAGACAGATAGAAATGTAAGATAGTGGAGATAGTGGAGGTCGTTTGAGTAGCAGTTCATGCTCACTGATGTCTGATGATCCTCCAGCCTCCAGTTGTGGATGGTGTCGATGACTTGTCCGCTGGGGGTGATGGTGGTGGTGGTTGCAGCGTTTCCTTGATTCAGGCGTTCGCGAATTCTTTCCAGCAGATCCTGCAAATTTGTCTGTTGTGCCTGTGGACGCGACACACAATGTATAAATTATATATATAAATGACACAAAAGTATATATATAAATGAACACAAACGAATGTGTATATATGTGTGTGGATAGATTACACATAAAGGGATTCAAACACATGAAAATGCACAAAAGCGCAAAACACGCCCACCCGTGAATGCACGCACACGCACGGAAAGAGAATGAACCCAGCCATGAACATGACACGTATACCAACATACCAACAATGAATAATGCTAGGGAATGTACTGCTAAGATATAATGGAAGGGCATCTCTGACCGAAACACAATGTAACCAAGCGACCAATAAAAAAAATAGATAAGAGACTAGTGGAAAGCAAAAAAAAAAAAAAAAAAAAAAAATTAAAGGCGGGGTGGACATCTTAATTGGACAGAAGCACAGTTAGCTGTTTTCGTGACCAGTAAATATTTCCAGTGGTCAGCGCTGCTATCCACTTTTTTCAATAACGAGGGGTGGGGAGGGACTTACGAGGCCACAGCATGTACCCTAGGTATCTCACCCGCGCTTTGAGATGAGCTGACGAGTCTCTGAAGGCATTGTTGCATGATTCTTTAAACTAGGTACACTGTGTCAACCGGAATTCTAGGCTACGATCCACATACATTGCACAACGATGTTATTTTGATTGAAATGACAGCTTTACAAAATGTCTTGCTATGGGACAGGATAAAAAGTCAGTAAAGCCAGCTTTAGTGTGGGTTTGTGTGTTTAAAGAATGCTTTGTGTGGTAACCACATCTTTTTTATTTATTTTTTTAGACTTATGTTCAGTAGCAGTCAGGAACGTTTACAAGAAACTGTTATTGGCGAAATACAAACGTATAAAAATATCATACTTACTGCCGACAGACAGAGGAGGGCAGCAAAAACAATAAAGGTCTTCATGGTGTCAGAGTAAGGATCGCAGGCTCGGTGACTGAAGAGAACAACTGAAGGCGGCTGGAGCTCCCAGACAAACTGAAGGTGAAAGACCGAATTTTCTCTGTTTAAAAGATAATACTTTGGGATGGTTATTGAGAACATACCCAGGTGTCCAACTCATGACTTGGGTGTGGCAAATTCGTTTGAGGCGTGGTCACCTGGGCCCACCTTGCTGTGGTTTCTCTGCACCACAGTTCCATCAGGTCGGTTCTAGGTTTATCTCTTGTTGTGCCATGAATAGCAAGGAGTGCATTTTCTGGTGTTATAAATGGAAATAATCTTTGTATTATGCGAGCTGTTGCAAGTACTGAGAGCACGTGCACCAGGGGTAACACGTGACATCAGGGATTATTTAGTGCGGTGACCCGTCGGTATAAATCTAACGAAGCTTCTTCTAGATGTCTGTGTAAGGTCTACAAGAGTGAACAAGTAAACAAAACAAAAAGATAGAAAGGATTGGGCTGAGCTTAGCATAGGGAACTATTTTCAAAAGTCCGAGCGAATAACCCGCTTCCATTCTCAAGACTCAACCACACAGGATGTCATGGTTAAGATGTGTGTTTGTGTGAGCGTTCGTGTGTATGTGTGTTAGTGGATGGATGGGTGGGTTGAGGGTGCTAGAATGCGAGAGGAAAAAAAGTAACTTGTCCGTAACCGTTCCCTCCATCAACTTCTATTTTTCTTTATTTCTCTATTCTTATCCTAGCGATGTAAATGTTGACATCCTGAACACATGATGGGATTCCGCGCTATACGAGAATCATCATTGCTGTTGTCGTTGTCGTTGTCGTCGTCATCGCCATCCATCATCATCATCATCATCATCATCATCATCATCATCATCATCACAAACATCATCACAAACATCATCACAAACATCACCCTGCAAGAAGTAAGCCACCTGACGTAAGAAATGTCAAGGAATCGAGGACACAGCCAGTGACTGGGACCATAGTTTAACTCGGCGTGTCCCTGAAACTGGGTGGTAACCGTTGTTTGAGCCAGAGTCATCGACATAGGCTGGCATTATCTCCGAAAGAAGGACCACCCAGCCTTTTTCCTTTTTTTTTTTTTTTTTGGCAGCTATTTACTTAGTTCTTTTAAAAGAGAGCTGCTGGTGCAGGGCCGCTGTTTATCAGACAGTGGCATGTACAGAGACGAAATGCCACTCAGTGTGCAGTTTGTAGCCCACGTGGTACCATGCAATTGTCTCTATAATGTATTACACTTAAAGATATCCAAAGTGGTGTATTCTTCGCTTCAGCCCACATACAAAAAAACAAACAAACAAACAAACAAAAACAAAAAATCTCAACAACTATCGAAGTAAGAGACCATTCGAAGTAGCTGGCGACGACAAAGTCAAAAGCGTTCATTCTTTTTTTAATCGCTAGAAGATTAATGTCATTAGAAGATATTAGAGGTCAAAGGTTACACAAATATGCTCTGGTCACATTTTCTAAGCAAGGAATTCCTTCTCTAGACCCGGGTACATGTATACGATAAACGCTCGTGTGGAGGCTCTATTGTGTTGTTCGGGTGGGGGGGGGGAGGGGGATGAGGGAGGGCGAGCACACGAGTAAGAGAGGGGGAGGAGAGGACGATAGAACAGATAAAAATGAATGTTTGAGTCACTAGGTAATATACTGCACAGTGCCACGTCACTCGAGAATATAAGTACAAAGTGCTGCATCACTGAAAACTTCGCTTTCAAATCACTGACACTATTGGAAGTCAATGTTATAACCCTACCCAGGTAGGTTAAACTAATCTAACCGTCTTCAAAACAATAATAACAATATCTAGACCTAATATCTTGATCGCAGACTATTTTCTTCTACTTCATCCCAGCGCGGCGAGGACAGGACGAAGAACGAACCAAAATTACACGACACACCCGAGATTCCTACCCTTATGAAATATCAAAGGCACTGCTATGTTCAAGCCTTCGCCATTAGACCGGGCACCCGTCACAGGTAAGATGTATGGCCGAAGGTATTGGCAGTTGTCCATATTGTAGAGCTGGGTGTAACAGGCCCAACGCTATTTTCTGCAGACTCGTAGAATGGTAAACAACTGGAAAACAAAGGCTATTCTACAACTCGCATGCAGAGCCTTGGAGTTTCTTGCCATTTTTTTTTAATTATTATTATTTTATTTATTTATTTTTTTTTTTTTTTAGGCGAGGCAAGATAATATTGCGATACTCCTAAAATCTGTAATGCGTCACGAAGTAAACAGATTTCCAATAATAACAACAACAGGAACTCGAGGCGAAGCTTTCCACCTTCTCTACCCCTCCCTGTTGCCACTGCGCGCCCTGCACTGCATTCCACAGAACACAGTGTTCGGGTATCGATCTATTGCCCAAAGCAGACGGCAGGCGCTGACACCTGCTGGCCGTTGAGTCGGTGTCAGTGCAACGGTTTTCTTTCTGCCCAGGTGCGCATTCCACGAGCCCGTGAAGTGGACGGCACTAGAGCTCAGGTGATCGGCTGTCACGTCCCGTG
>SRHC01002658.1:0-11000 GCA_004794325.1 Pomacea maculata
TAATATTTATAAATGTCTAGCGTAATATTTTGTAATGCAAAAATATTGTAATGCATTATGTGTAATACTGTAGATGGAACGTTTGTTGAAGGGCAAAAAGTGGAGACCCTCGAGTTTACTGTAAATGAGGAGGAGAAGTATCATTACCTTGAGATCTGCGATGATCCCCGAAACAGTGCAATGAAGAAATGACAGAAGCTGGATGCTAGACCATCAGGGAGCTTACAGTCTGCAGTCGGTAGACGCAGAGATTAGCATTTTTTAAATTATTTTGAGTGATTACTGACTAAATAAAAGGCTGGAAAGGAGCACACGTTTTGTGTTGTTCCCTAAAATTTATAATAAAACTAACATTTTCAAGTTTTTGACTGTCATGCTGGTGATGATCATTTAAAACCATAACGTAAAGAACGGTAACAAAATCTTATATTATTCAGCTTATTTTAAAGCTTTCATTATCTCCGTCTGTCTGCAGATGAGTATGGTGAAGATTAGGTACAGATTACAAGGCCGTGAAGAACACAATTGTAGTTGATGGCACGGTGATTGAACCACCTGCCTTCTGGACAGTGACAATTTATACATCAGCTTTGTCATGCATCTCTCTGGATGTGACATAAACCTTTTTGTGTGGCTGACGATGATTGTGTGTGTGTGCTCGCGCATGAGTAGGTACGTACGTACGTGTGATTGTGCGTGAATACTGTACATGGTGTCTTTTTGCATTTTTGTTTAAAACTGCATTTGAAGCCTTCCCGAAAAGTTTCATGCTTCTATTCCTGTACGTAGAGGGATCTGAACGTGTTTTGGGGAATAACGCGAAACTGTGACTATAAACCACAGAGATAAATAATAATTATAAAACAGAGGGAAATGTATTGAATTCGGATCGTTCCACTTTTAGTTCCTCATTATGCTCACTTAAGATAAAACAGAGAGGTCAGTAGAGCAAAGTTGTGTTATATCGACATCCATACCACCATCTCATGGGAAGCGGATGGCCGATTAGTTCAATTCCCGACCAGCGCAGCAAATTTCCCCCAGTCGACCCAGCTGGAAGAAAAAAAGATATCTGACTTGATAGATGGTTGTGTAAATAAGGCAGTGAGTGAGAGGAGATGGACACCGCCATTACGAATAAGCTGCTCCCTAGAAAAGAAATCTTTATCTCCTCACCCCCTCCTTATCCCCCAACGCCCCAGAAAGGTTAAGAGATGACCTTTACTTTACTACCATCGTATTTAAAAGGAAAATGCACTCTTGGTAAGATTTTAACCTCGCAGTAACTATTGTTTGTAACTCGTTAATATATTTTAGCCATTGCTGTGCCTTTTATAAATAAATCACGTGCTTTGGTTAAAACCTCCTAAACGATTGATGATGTGTCTTTTCTTTTCGCATATAATGTGTGATCAGTTTTATGTACTGGACCTACATCTTGAAAAGAGGCTTAAAATTTACAATAAAGTGTCAAAACTGATTGTTTCCGTGTATTAGGAAACAAAGCAAGGGCGTGAGAAAGTGTCAGAGAGCAAGAGTGAGACAGAGGTATAGATGTGACTTGAAAATAAATGGCTCAGACAGTAACAATGATTTTTGTTAGTGGAAAAAGGTTTGTCCTGAACCTCCGTATTCCGAACTGAACTGTCTTCCCTTGACTAACAATAACAAGGCTTTCTCTGGTTTCTTTGTGAGTGGCTGGATGGAACTAAACTGCTTGACACAATGGACTCATGATGCAAATGCTGCCAATTACCTTCTAGTTTTATTCACACTTTTATTTACTTGCGTGATTCTTTCAGCTAAAAGAAGCTTCACTCAGGCTTTGTCTTTTTATGGTTAAATGTGGCTGACTTGATAAAAATATATGTATATATTTTCTGTTTTGTTTGACGTTTTCATTGCGATCTGTCTCAACCAAGTGGCAATACAAGAAGCGTCCAAAAAAAGGAATAATAATAAAAATAAAAAAATAACAAATAAAAAATAAAATAAGAAGTGTAAACTTTGTGCTGATGACAAATACTTAGAAAATGAAAGTAGAGGAAGGATGTAGCTTGACGCGTAAGTCGACAAGGGGAGACAAACTGAGTGCACCAGATCCCTGATGCATTGTAAAACTTATTTCCGGTTAAATATTATTGTCTACATCTAACCTTTGCTACTGCACTAAGATGGACATTGGTTAGTAAGTGCATCTACTGCCTCTAAAGAATCACTGTGTAACCCCACACTACACTGTGGTATTTGTCACAGGACAATATGGATTTGTTTTTTGTTTGGTTTTAACCGAAAGCGGGTGATCGGAAGTTTTAGAGCAAAGAGGAAAAACACAAGTGCGAATAAAAAGTTTTCAGTTAACCAGACTAACACTGTAAAAACAAAAAAGACATAGAAGAAGAATATTTTTTCTGATAGTCCTGCTGCACTACATCAAGACCAGGACGACTTGTAAGCTTTGTGTCTTCTTACACCAGGATGTTGTCATCATCATTATCTGGACACAACAGTTTTCAGTGATAGTATTCGAATCCGCATGGTATTCAGTGTAAAGTTCTTATGTACAGAAAACATGACTGGTTAATGAAAGAAAATTCACCCAGGGTACCTTAACTATTTTACTCTCCATACATTATCTCCCTTTCACATATTTCATAATTTTGTTTTGCTGTACTAGAAATTTTAATTTAATACAATTAAGACATAAATTTAAAGCTATTTGTAAAGTCAAAGATTTCTTCGCATACCCACTAGCGTCACTTTTTTTAAGGGAAAGAACAAAATAAACAAAAGTAGCAAGCTGCAAGTGGTATGTTTAACTGATCAGCTAAAACTCCTTGTCCATGGCAGACAGAGGGACGCCCACACACATCTTTTGCACTCATACACACGAAGAAGGACAAACAATCTCATTAAACATACATACAGACACGCAAAGTCTGTGCATTCTACTCCAAATTAGGGGTTAATCTCTTAAGTTTCGGATCCGAACTGTTACTTGGAGTAAAGAGCATATAGGATGTTCAGTGAAGCTCAGAGCTAATCTTTAACACAATGAACTCTTTGTTCCTAAACACAGTCAGCTCTGGTTTGAGACCATTATAATTATTCTGGATGTTTATGTACTTCTTAGCGTTTTGTGCTGGCCTTGTGATTTGTATTGAAGGGACTAAAAACATTGTCATCAGCAGAGCTTTCTTCCAAATAGGAGAAGCTACAATACGACAGACGACCCCTATCCTAAGCCAAGCTCTCAATCATCCTAATTAAAACTCCTTGCCTTCTTTGTGCCTTCACCTACCTATACAATCGCTCCTCTTTTTCTCTCCTCCTCTCTGTTTTTCCATCTTTCTTTCTTTCTCTGTGTTTGTCGGATGAAGAGCTAAAGAATCATGTTAATAAAAATAATTTATAATAATTAACATAGTATATGTCTCGTTATACTAGTATACAACTAGTTGAAAAATATTGTTCATAGTCTACTATATTTCCCTCGAAATGTGTATTAGAAACCGACACTAACCTAACATAAAGAAATTTAAACTATCGTGATATTTTAGAATAAGACATGGATTGTAAAGTTTTACTAGACTGCAGGAAGTATGACTTCCTCGCGTTGATACTGTATGCTAGACTTTTTTGATAGCAGACAACTAAAGAAATAATTGTCAATATTTTTGTCACTTTACATGATTCACTTCTTATTCAGAAATGCAGGATGTAAGACTTCCTCGAGTCTGTCTCATCTGAACACTAGTATGTTGTCATACTTCTTGACATTGGCTTGCAGCTGATGACGAGCAGCACGAACTACATTCTCATCTTTGACGATGAATATATTTCTGGACAGCTTCTTTACTGTATTTATCACATTGTTGGTGGCTCATGCAGATTTTAGTAAGACAGCAGCAAATGAATGTAAGTAATTGCGTATAATCTTTTGTTAGAACCTTTCGAGTTTTACATTTTTTGGACATTTTAATTTGAAGTTAGGTAAATTTAAGGAAATATCAAATTGTATTTAAATTTTAAAAAAATTAAAAGAACATAAAAAGTAAAATATAGCAACTACATTAAAATGTTTGGTCAGCCGTGTTGTATGTGATGTGCAACGATACTGCAAGAATTTGTTTTATAAATGTATTTTACGGTTTAAAAATATTAAAAATTACAACTCTAATTTGTAAACTAACTCTACAGAAGATAGTAATCTCTACATTTGACAATCTGAACTTAGGTGTTACACTGGAGTTTGCCGGTGGCAGGTTTGAAGACGACGTGACTGAAGTAAATGAAGACGGTTACGTCCACATAAGCTTTGTGATAACAGACATCTGTAAGCCCAGCAACGAATTTATCAGAGTAAAAGTATCAACGGGAAGCAGAGATCACCCAACGACTTTCTGTACCATTGTATTCCAAGAAAATATTTGCAAGATTACCGATCTATCACTAACATGTCATTGTATAAAAAAAGAAGAATTCATGTTTACTTCAATCTCCACAAAGATTAGTCTGGCGGACAAGGTATTGATAGAATGGAGCGGCAATCGCAGCGGCAAAGGAGAAAAAAGTGTTTTTCTTTTCGTAAATGGTAAGTAACCTGTATGCATAAAAGTACAGAACAGTAAAATATGATTTTAGAATGTGGTTAGAGGACAAATGCGAAAAATAGTCGGTTATAATGTCATTTTGAGTTGCTTTCAGTGTCATTTTGCAATGGTGGCTGATTAGACTTACTGTGTTGTAGGTTTGGCAGGTTTGGCACTGCTTCCTGTTTCGCTTCATCATGTATATCGATACCTCAGTGTGTGTGTGTGGATGTGTGGGTGTGGGTAAGTATGTGCCTGAGAAATTGTATGGCTATAAGTGTATATGCTAGTGTATTGTCATATCAAGGTGTGTTTCGTTGAAAAAAGGTTTAACAACTATAAAATAAACAATAAACTATCGATACGCATGTTGCATACTTAGGCTCGACCACCAAACCTAACACAGAGAAGATGGAGGCATCAGTCATCATCAGCATCTGTTGCAGCATTGTCCTGATTCTCGTGATCGGTGTTGTCATCATCACAATTCGAAAATGTAAAGGTAGTAGTTGCTAGCTAAACTTATACTTTTTATGTGTTTATCTTAATCACACGTCAAGCCTGGTGTCTGTGTGTTTGCCTGCGTGTGTGCCAATAGCGAAAGGAATATAACATACAGTCGTCTTCCATAACATTTTTCTTTTTCCTCTCTCTCGACATATATATACACTCATATATGTATATATTATTTTCTCCAATTATAGCTAACAATTGAGCTTGATAGAACTAATATAATGAATTAATTACTTTTTAATTTACTTTAATTTAATTTTATGGTGTCAGTTCAAGGTATTACCTCCCTTAGACTTCGTCGAGAAGTACATCTTTATGAAGCGAACACACATGCGATATGCAGTTGTGATCCATGCACTTCTGCTTCCAGTCAGTCCAACACCTCCTCGTCAGCAAAACGTAGGTAAATGTAATGTTTGTCGGAAAATGAGTTGTTAGTGGCTCACCTCGTCAAGTGGTTAAATTTAAAAAGAAATAAAAACAATTATTACCACTAACAAGGCTATATTCCAAGCTGTATTTAGGAGGCTAACTACGTGGATGTTTTTAAAAATTATTAATAGTTCAGGATCAGAGCAGTTACGATTCTCGACGGCATAATTCAAAACCAAATAATTTCTGTATACTTCACAATTCCTTTTATAACAAGTTTAATTATTATCTTTGCAGTACATCCGCCTCGGATTCAACCTCGACAGTCAAATGGTGGCTATCTGGAACCAGCATCGCAAAACAGACTTGACAAACCTCAAGAAAATTGTTGAGCTCAAGCCTTGAAGTTTCTTAACGTTGCGACACTCGAGCTTTAAGACAGATACGCCCTCGTATCGAAAGAAGACAATCTTTCCTGAAAGATCATACTATTTCCTTTTTTTATAATGACTGAGTAACATAACCTAAAAACTATAAATCATACTTCAATTTTTCCATCTTACATTTTTAATGGAAAGGACAATTTCAGGATTGGTACATGGGAAGGACACAGAAGTAAATTGCTATGAAAAAAGATACAATTTTGTGTCTCTTTCTACAAACTGAAAAAAGCAGATGACGATAAACAAACCAACGCATTGCGAAAACGATAACAACATCTCTAATATAAAACTACAAACTTCCTGGTGTAAGGACTAAAATAAATTGTGGGGTTATATTCAATTCTTCTATCACGAATCAGTTGTTAAACAGTGTCTATGTTTTGTTTGTGTGTTTTTTTTGTTTTTTGTTTTTTGTTGTTTTTTTTTGGGGGGTGGGGGAGAAAGGATTCCACTAAGCTGCTTTGTTTTTATTTATTTACTTATTTTGCTAGTGGCTTTTTACTTGCGATAAAGAGCTTACAGTGTTTAAATACATTTCGTGTATAAGTATGTAACACATGATCTTTATGACTGAGTTTTAGTCTGTCATGAGGTCGTCTCTCTTTCTGATCCGCGGGACGACAGATCTCTTCTCTCAGAGATGAATACCTGTAACACCTCAGCACCTGATCGTCTGAAGGGACGTGTGATCTGGTCCTGCGCCCAATGGTCACACGTGTGGTTCACCTGTTCCTGAGTTGTTAATTGTTTATAAGCTATAGGACACCTGCCTTATTACTTCAGTACCAAAAAGTCACATGACAAATCTTAATGGCTGAACAGTGGTCTTGACCCTTAGTCTTGCTCAGTGCATGGACAGGGTTGTGTGCAACTAGTTAGTCAATGACATGTCTGATCACATTGCGCACATAACAAAAATAAGAAAGTATTCCCTAACTATAGCTAGTCATCTAGACATCACGGGTACATATGCTCGTATTCTATTCATAGACATTTCATCTGTATTCAGTACTATTCAGTCACACTTGCTATTACAGACCTCTCATAGAAATCAAGTTTAAGAAAGCACTAGTTCTCTTAATGGAGGAGAGGAGGTCAAAGAGGGTCATCTTGGGAGTCACAATACCCAACACTATAAGAGAAGCTCTACGAGAGGGTCGTGTTCCTTATACTGTTCTTTGTCTAAAAGTGAAGTCTGAACGTACATTTTAATTGTGTTATATTATTGGTAATATAATAAATGATAATACAGTAATTTGAGTCTTCAAATGTTTCGTAAATTTAAGCGCAGGTTCAACTTACTCTAATATCTTATGTTAAGGTATTATATAGCAGCTAGCAAAGACATCATTAAAATCACTGATATATATATATTAAGTACACAGGTCATTGACTTAAGGTAAGGGTTAAGCGGTTCACAGGGAAAGGGAGGGGGTGAGTTGGTGTTTTACGCCGTGTCAGCAACTAAGGCTATATTACGGCAAGGCAGCTAGCCCTGTAAACAGATCCCACGTGCAGAGAAAGAACAGCGTGCCCGAGACGAGAAATGAACTCTGGGCAGCCAACCTTCACTGTATTGGTGACAGGCGCTAACCGTTGCACCACCGGACCGCTCACACAGGGAAAGGGAAACAACACAGTTCACTAAACCGCGGCATGAGGAAGACTGAGCACATACTTCTCACAGCCATGTTTGCCACCCGTTAAATCCACCCATGCAGAAACACACACACACACTCTCCCAGACACATAAACACTCCCGGACTCAAACAAGTGTTGTCTCTCTACTGACATTCTTTTTAAATCCCCTTTCCTGTGATATCAAGATACATTTACTGGTGTACATGCTATCATCTTATTTGATTATTTTTTTTTACATACATGTACGTTTATAAGTATATTGTAGACAACTATTCCAAAGCGTGTATAGATTAAGATACTAGGTATACAGTCCTCGTCTGATATGTCAAACGTACTTGTATTTCAATGGTGTGTGTGTGTGTGTGTCGTGTGTGTGTGTATGCCGTGTGCGTTTGCGTGTGTGAATGCGGCGCTGTGTATATATATGTGTGTGTTTTATGGAGAACTGTCTCAGCGTACCGAGTAATTAAACAGCTTGTTAAATTACACATTTCTGCTGGTGTCTTTTTTAACAAGATCTCCACCACCTCGACAAGCACTCAAAAAAATGTTTTCAATACCACCTGATACTCAACTACGATGACACATTCTTTGCTGTGGGAAAAACTACTCGACAGCTCGACTACAGCAGAATGTACCGACAGACCATGCGTGACAGTGACGTCACTCAACTGACATGTAAACCAACCTCAGCAAAATAAACTAGGGCAGGACAAGGGGAAGCCCCTAATAATTTCCACCCAACCTCTTTATCCCAAGCAACATCAGGGAAGTGAGTGGCACAAACTAACCCACCATTGCTAGACGTGTATCATGCTGTAGATACGCTTCTTCTCCCCGGCTAACACTTATAGTTGACCTGAATAAGCAAGAAGCAAACATTTAGTCGTGTGTAAACAGTTTTAATCCACCATCTTGGTTAAGAAGTAAACTCGTTTCAAGAGGACATCGCTGCTTCGTCTTCTTCTACGACTGTGGCTGCTTCAGGTAAGTATTTGTGATCTGTTCAGTTGCTTCAGGTAGGTGTTTGTGATCTGTTTGGTCTTTGGTTCACCCTCAGGGGAAACAACTTGTGTCATCTATTGAAAGCGAGGCTAGATAAACATCGACAGATTTCTCCCGAACGAAAACAAAGAGCTATTAAGCGATTTTAATGATGTAACTGAGGGTTGTGGTCCTACTTTATTTCGGCACTCGGGATTCTGAAGGTACATACTCAAGAAGAAAGTCATCTGTGTGCTTTTCACACAGAAACGTCTACAAATGTTAGGCTTATGTTAGGTATATGTTGTGTTTATATTAGGTGTATGTTGAGTTATGTTAGGTATATGTTGGGTTTATATTAGGTGTATGTTGAGTTATGTTAGGTATATGTTGGGTTTATATTGTAAAGCTTGGATTTTAAATCATCCAACTGCACAACGGGTGTTTTGTCAGTCCTGCATCGCACAACAGTTGAGATTTGTTCATTTTAGGTTTATTTTATATTTCAGCAGCCATGGGCAACTCGTGTGACAGCCGAAGGTCTTGGCAGATGCAAGA
Organism: Pomacea maculata; assembly: GCA_004794325.1. Taxonomy (NCBI): domain Eukaryota; kingdom Metazoa; phylum Mollusca; class Gastropoda; order Architaenioglossa; family Ampullariidae; genus Pomacea; species Pomacea maculata. The sequence goes on from SRHC01002658.1 coordinate 9,104, forward strand.
GGAATTCGAACTAAGTAATACGGCTAGATGTAGGTTATTATTGTCTCTTTGAATTTGAATATGCTTACATTAAGTATTGCTAACACTATCTATTTAGACAATTCTATCTAAACTAGCGAAAGGATTCAAAGAGGACCATCATATTAACAGCACTGCTCAGCACTCCTGGGTTTATATTAGGTATATGTTGGGTTTATGTTAGGTATATGGTGGGTTTATGTTATGTATATGCTGGGTTTATATTAGGTATATGTTGGGTTTATGTTAGGTATATGTTGGGTTTATCATAGGTATACATTGGGTATATGTTGTAAAGCTTTGATTTTAAATCGTCCAGCTGCACAACGGGTGTTTTGTCAGTCCTGCATCGCACAACAGTTCAGATTTGTTTATTTTAGGTTTATTTTATATTTCAGCAGACATGGGCAACTCGTGTGACTGCCGAAGGTCTCGGCAGATGCAAGAGGAATTCGAACTAAGTAATACGGCTAGATGTACGTTATTATTGTCTCTTTGAATTTGAATATGCTTACATTAAGTATTGCTAACACTATCTATTTAGATAATTCTATCTAAACCAGCGAAAGGATTCAAACAGGACCATCATATTAACAGCACTGCTCAATGCTAATCTACGTATTTCTCTTCCCAATGAGTTTGTATCCAGCGAAAGACAGACTCCTGTGTCACACTTTTTTTGTCAGGTAAGAGAAAAAAATGTTAAATTACTGCATAAATAAAATATTTTATGGATTTTTTTATATTTCATTAATAATAATACATAAAATTAACATTAGAAATAACATCTTCCTCTTCTTCGGCTATATTTATGCGTTAGTCAGTGAAAGTGCTCATAGTCAGGCAGTTCCTACAAAGTGATGTGTTTACTTGCTTAATTTCGGAAACTTTTTTTAATCAGACATTGTACTGCCAACGAGGGAATTATGTGAAGACTGTGGAGGGTCCACGTGTATGGATAGCTACTACTTAAAGTGTATGCTTTGCTCACGATGCTCACGTGACCTGCCTTGTGACTACTGCATACTGTTGTTAGATGACCTCTTGGAGAAAGCCTCGAATGAAAAAAAATCGCACGCGGAAGACACGAATGTGAAAGGTAGGTTGTTTATCAACGCTTAACTAAGACAAGCTATGAAATTTAATTAATTTAATTTAAAGGCTAAATAATGATTGAAAATAAAGCAAAAACAAAAATGTCTGTATAAGAGTATAAAAATATTTTTTGATAGTTTAAATTCTTACAACATTCTGTTATTTTACTGTAACTCTGTAGGAGTAATCTTTCTGCTAGCTGAGGAATAAGGCAAATGAGGCTTAGGGATCCTAGTAAAGCCAAAGGGAGATCCTCATGGATCCTACAACGCTGTCTTTTATATTTCTGTGAGAGTGGTAAAAGACATCCAACTCATATGACAAATGACAGGTTCCTTTTCAATACACCTGATGGTGTCATTTCTAATGTTATGGTGATCTTCAGAGCCTGTGGAAGCCTCGTCTAGGTCCCGTAATGTGTTCGAGACACTGTTTTGCGCGCGCTGCTCACGTGACCTGCCTTGTGACTCCTGCATACTGTTGCTAGATGACCTCTTGGAGAAAGCCTCGAAAGAAAATAAATCGCACGCGGAAAACACGAACGTGAAAGGTTGGTTGTTTATTAAGACAAGCTATGAAATTTAATTAATTTAATTTAATGGTTAAATAATGAGTAAAAATAAAGCAAAAATATTGTCTGTATAAGAGCATAAAAATATTTTTGATAGTTTAAATTCTTACAACATTCTGTTATTTTTACTGAAATCGCTATTCCTGTAGGAGTAATCTGAGGAGGAAGGCAAATGATCAGGCTCGGGGATCCTAGTAAAGCCAAAGGGAGATC
>SRHC01002658.1:11749-46572 GCA_004794325.1 Pomacea maculata
AAATCGCTATTCCTGTAGGAGTAATCTGAGGAGTAAGGCAAATGAGGCTTAGGGATCCTAGTAAAGCCAAAGGGAGATCCTCATGGATCCCACAACGCTATGTCTTTTATATTTCTCTTAGAGTGGTAAAAGACATCCAACTCATATTACAAATGACAGGTTCCTTTTCAATACACCTGATGGTGTCATTTCTAATATTATGGTGATATACAGAGCCTGTGGAAGCCTCGTCTAGTTCCCGTAATGTGTTCGAGACACTGTTTTGCGCGCGCTGCTCACGTGACCGGCCATGTGACGTCTGCCAACTATTGGCCTTGGACCGCAGGGAGAAAGCCCAGCGACGGCAGCCAGCCGGGCCGAACGGTCTGTGGAATGTTGGCTTTTAATCATTTAGTATATAAAACCTATGAAGGTTAACGAAAGTAAACCCTCTCAGCTTTGTGTTTACAAATGTTGCTGTTGTCATGGTAATCTAAAGCCCAACAGTAAGATAGATGCCTTGGAAGCCTGATGGCAATTGTTTGTCTTTTGCTCATGAATACACACACAACGGTGTCTTTGCCCTCGTGAGGTGGCATACCAGTCGTGGAATAATGTTTTGAGGACAGATTTTGGTAAAAAGGTAAAAAATTGCCAAAAGATTTTCTTTCCTCAAGTTAAAATTTAGACATCTGTAGAAAAAAAAGAAACTCACCAGGTGGCTGTCCTTTGATTGAATATCAAGACACAAAATATGCAAGAAAAGTTTAACTATTATATTTTGTTTCTTGTTTACGCTTATGTTACTAGTTGATTTGTTTGTATTAATTTTGCCTTCTTTACGTCTGTATCTTTACCAACCAAAGTAAAGGTAGGAGATAATTTTTTTAATTCTTTTCTTGCAGGAAATCCACGTGGAAGAAGACTCGGTAGGTTATGCATAAATCACGACATATTCTGTGTATATGACAGTAAATATATAATCACTTTCAACGACAGTGTCTTCCACTGACAATTAATTGCAAAGCTAAATACCATCAACACTCTTTGTATTAGAGGCGTTTACTGTCAAATCCTGATAATATATGAACCTTTGCCAATCGAGCAAGAAGCCGTCAAAGAGTTTCATCTGATGATTTAGAGTTAGACATTCCCTGTCTCTTTTTCTCTTTATGCTTCTCTCTAAAATTGTTTGGTTGTTTTTTTTTAAGCGGGTAAACATACCCGTAAACTTTCTTTGCACGCAGTTAATCGCGCTGTCTCATTAGTCCTTCTTTCTCATATACTTTCTCTGTGTGTGAATGTGTCAGCGAGAATATGTGTGAAAGCTCTACGCGAGCGATTCTTGAGTTGTTAATGTGTATGTAATTGTTGAGAAATAATAAATAATTATACAATACATTTATATGTTTTTGATCATTCAAGCTATACCAAGTCGTGACTTTGATCCATATCATCCACCAGATGTTCACCCTGATGGTAAGTCTTACTGACTGATATACATAAAATGTCATTAAGACAACCCTAGAGGAAGTAATGTAGTCCGGTAACCTCCTCATGTTCATGGGGAGTGAGGTGTTACACTCCTAACTTGTCTCAGGGCCAACTTCACAAGAATGCCCTGTTCATCTCCTGTAGGTGAAGTGGTAGTGTGGTAATTAATATCAACAAGCAATAACGAGGGATATATATATATAACACAGACTGTATTTTATGACTGTTATTACTGTTCTGCCTGCAAAATATATTCCGGGGCTCTGAGGTCAAGGGGGTCGTGTCTTTTGTCAGGTCTTTGTGGGTCGGGAAGTACACTAGTTTTTTTTTTTTTTTTTTGCTTTATCTTTCTTATCCTCTGCATAAGTAAACATATGTACTCACAGTCTATTTTTTGTCTAATTGTTTTTGAACTTTCAACCAGTCTCACAGCCAGTGTGTGAATGTATGTGTGTAAGTGAGCGAGCGAGTATCTTTGTGTGAGGCTATAAGTGTATAAGTACCATCATGTGAGTGTGTCTTTAGGTGTGATTTTAAATTAACAGAAGGTAAAAAATATTTATCTATTTTTTTGTAACCTGTAAATGCTTTTCAGAAATCTTCAAGGGTTTACTTGACATCATTTCGAGCCTGATCCTTTTTTGACTTCTCATGAAAAGAAAGGTAAGAGCAATTATTATCTACGTACAATGTCCTTCAGATAAATGAAGACCGAGAATTACTGTTGTAAGTAGTTGCAGCTCATTGTTTCTAAAAAAAAGATTTAAGTTGGTCTCTGTCTGCTCATCCTCCAACTCTCTCTACTTTCTTAGCTTTGCTGAAGAAATTTGGCATAAGACAGGACATTCTGGTCCAGTCTCATCTGGCAGTGATCGAGAGTGTACTGACGTAGCATCCATGTGTGGCTACTGTGATAGAAAGAGAGTGTGGAAGAGGTATACAGAGAGAAAGAGGGGCAGTTGCATTTATGTGCATATGTATGATGAAGAAATGTAACGGGGTGTATAACCCACAGTGAGAACAGTTGCGTCTGAAAGTATGGGTGTAAGTGTAATCGGTATTTATAGATTGACAACCATAATCAAGTCATATTCCTTGTGTACTATCACTTGGCACATACATAAATTCATATTATTAGCAATTAGCAAAAATACACACCCACACACAATTTTCTGACATTTAAACGGTCAGATATGTCAGATAGGTCTGCTGGTATAATCTTGGTGTATACATACAAACACGACTTTGAATTTTACTTTTTTGTTATTTATCATCCTCTGTATGTTTCCTTGTCTTCCATGGCCTAACAGTATACAAAAGCATAATCTGGATGAAAGTTTTAAGAAATGACACTCGCGTGTGTGTGTGTGTGTGTGCAAATGTTGGGGTTTGTGTGACCAAGGGTTATTATGTAATCCGTGTGTATGTGTCTGTGTGTTACAGGATCAATTAATGCTACTCCTCTTCCACAAGGCTACAAGGGAGTCTTCTGACACGGGAGCTTTATTGGTGACATAAATGACGGCAAAGTGTTATGTTATTTGCAATATCATTAAGTCATATGTAGTAGGGCCAGTATCACGTGAAAACACTTTATGAACTATTTAAAACTTTGTCAATCCTTCTTTGTGAGTAATTTGTTTAGACATATAAACATCATTTTTCAAGCCTCAGTGTTAAAACAATAAGTACAGAATCAGATTCAAGTGATGAATACTGATATGTTCTGTAGCTGTCTTATCAGTTTAACTCTGTAGACGTTTGTGGTCTTATTTTGTTGTGAACCAATGTGTGTGTGTGTGAGTATGCGCGCGCATCGAGTATACGTACGTTTTGCGTGTGGATTTGTGAGTGTGAGGATTTGGGTTTGTCTGTGGCTGTGACTAACGATCTGAAGTTTTTTTTTAATTTGTTTGAAAGAGTAAAAATAATGGATTTCTTTTAGTTTGTGTGTGTGTGTGTGTGCTCGCAGCTATGTTATGGGCTGAACTTTACGAATGAAAGATACTGGATTGTATCTAATGAAGATAAAAGGTATACAAATTAAACATTCTGCGTTGTCTAATTTTTTGTACACTACAGTTATTACAGTTATACTCTCTCTAATGTGCTGAGTGCCCCATGACAGTAACCGTCTTTATTTACTTTAGTCAAATTGTCTCCAGATCTCCAACCCTGACTAACAAGCTCTAGTCGATGACCTCAACTGAAAACAACACTGAATTTAAAATTTGCAGGAATATATATAATCGAGTGGTGGGGGTGTCATGCTCCTGAGGAGTAAACTTCCTCTCCTGCATTCAAAACTGACGCAGGAGCAGCGCCAGCAGAAATATCGTGACCTTTACTCTCCACAGCTTGACTCTAACCTCCTCACCTCCAACTCGTCTCCCTTGTTTTTTTTTTTTTTACGTCATTACAACGATGACGTCTCTCTTGCCTTTATACGCCATTACTACTATGACGTCTCTTTTGTCTGTATGCGTCATTACAACTATGACGTCTCTCTTGTCTTTATACGTCATTACAACTAATAATATCTTACAAATAATATCTGAAAACTGCAGATCATCAAAAAAGTTATGACGATCCCTACGAAAAGTCACATACAATCATCTTTATGTATCTGTTCTCTTATTGGAATCCGCTTGAATCATCAACAACACAATAACGACAATGAGATATTTCGAAATGTCTCTATCTTTAGAGTGCCACGATGACATTTGTTTCCCGCATTGATAACGACTGGTCAAGCCGTTCAAGAAATATGGCAACAAAAACGTGTCTAAACGAGACAGTGGTCGTTGTGCTTTGCCGTACAAGTGCAGAAGAGATGTTTCCTGTATTTCTGACTAAAAAGTTTCACAGGATGCTATATCTTAAAATTTCCTTTACGAATGTAAATCGGAGCTTTGTAAGCTACTGTATACTGGTCAGCATCACACAAAATAAATACAAAGTATCTTAATAAAAATAGGTTTAAAATTTATTGCTTTGTTCTAGTCAGAGATTGCATTTAAAAAAGGTTTCTTACATCAAGTGTTCTTACAACCTTTTATCCTTCCTTGTATGTTTTTACATGAATACAGCTTTGTCTTCACTTTTAAACGGACTTTAAACAGGGAAGTTTTACCAAGCTTTTTCCCGTGCCATCCGTTTTATATGATAATCAACACATTTATAGACACCAGAGCCAAAGCAGGGTCGACAGAGATTTCTGTGTTTACTGACAGAAGGAAAGTCGAGGGACAAACTCGATGGTGGAGCACAGAGTGGAGTCGTCAATAGGATCATGCATTGAATCCTTCTGCTAACCTAGAAACCAAAGCCCTTGTTGGTATGGTGGTGTAGTATAGTATTTTTTGCTGTTCTGTTAAATGCAGTCACCATAATGATTTGAATACTGATTTTATTGTTTTATATCGCTACCCCGATTTAAATTTGAAATCAATGGCGGATGAATAGAGGTTATCAGGGCTGCACTCCACATTTATACAAAATGATGAAATAACTCATAATAGATGATAGTTCGCATAAATGGTGCATTAACATATTAATTGCAGAATTATAATACTAAAGAGTTATAAAGATCGTTTTGATCGACAAATTACTTGCGAAAAAAAGCTTACAGTGCTTAAACACATTTCGTGTATAAGGATATAACACATGATCTTTATGATTGAGTTTTAGTGTGTAATGAGGTCGTCTCTCTTTCTGATCCACGGGACAACAGATCTTGTCTCTCCATGATTTATACCTGTGACACCTCAAAGGTGTCTGAACGGATGTGTGCTCAGGTCCTGCGCCCAGTAGCTCAGCCCAGTGGTCACACGTGTGTTTCATCTGTTCCTGAGCTGTTAATTGTTTTTTTAAGCTTCATTACTTCAGTACCAAACAGTCATATGACAAAATATTAATAACTTTAGAACAGTTGCATTGACCCTTAGTCTTGCTCAGTGCATGGAAAGGGTTGTATGCAGCTAGTCAGTCAATAACATTGTTGATCACATTGTGCACAAAGCAAAAATTAGAGTGTACTCCCTAACTTTCTATAACTGGCAGCAAGTCATCTAGACATCACGGGGACACATGCTCGCATTCTATTCATGGACATTTTAATGACCTCTCATGGACCTCAAGTTTAAGAAATCACTAGTTCTCATAATGAGACAATTGCTCCTGAGGAGGTCGAAGAGGGTCAGCTTTGGCGTTACACTGTCCAACACTATGATAAAAAAAGCTCCACAAGGAGATCGTGCTCCTGATACTGTTCTTTGTCTAAAAGTGAAGTCTGGACATACATTTTAATTGTGTTATATTATTGATAATACAATAAATGATAGTACAATAATTTGAGTCTTCAAATGTTTCTTAAATTTAAGTGCAGATTCAACTTAGTCTAATATCTTTCTTTAAGCAGCGAGCAAAGACATAATCAAAGTCACTGGGGTATATATTAAATACACAAGTCATTGACAAAGTAAGGGCTACGTGGTCGACAGGGAAAGGGAAACAACACGGTTCACTGAGCGCATCCTTCTCACAGCCGTGTTTGCCACCCGTGAGATCCCCCCGTGCAGAAACTAACACACACACACAAAGACAAACACCCACGGACGAAAACAAGTGGGTGTCTCTCTACTGACATTTTTAAAATTCTCTATCCTGTGATATCAAGATACACTTACTGGTGTGCATGCTATCATTTTCTTATTTCATTATTTTTTTACATACGTGTACGTTTATATGTATACTTAAGTAAACTATTCAAAAGCGCGTATAGATTAAGATACCAGGTACACAGTCCTCGTCTGATATGTCAAACCTCATGAGTTTTGTATTTCAATTGTGTGTCGTGCGTGTCTGTATGTCGTGTGCGTGTGTGTGAATGTGGCACTGTGTATGTGTGTGTGTTTTGGTGGAGAAGTGTAGCAGAGTACCGGGTAATTAAACAGCTTGTTAAATTATAAATTTCTGCTGGTGTCTTTTTTTTAACAAGATTTCCACCACTTCGATAAGCACTCAAAAATTTTTTCAACACCACTTGAATATAATGATCCTCAACTACGATGACACATCCTTCGCTGTGGTAAAAACATCTCGACAGCTAGGCTACAGCAGAATTTACCGACAGACCACGCGTGACAGCGACGTCACCCAAGTGGCATGTAAACCAACCTCCGCAAAATAAACTAGGGCAGGACAAGGGGAAGCCCCTGATAATTTCCACCAAACCTCATTCAGCCTCAGCAGCATCAGGGAAGTGTGTGGGACAAACTAACCGACCTTTGCTAGACGTGTACTCATGCTGTGAATACACTTCCTCTCTCCGGCTAACGGTTACAGTTGGCCTGAATAAGAAAGGAGCAAACATTTAGTCGTTTCGAAACAGTTTCTCATCCGCCATCTTGGTTAAGACGTCAACTCCTTTCAAGAGGACATCGCTGCTTCATCTTCTTCTAAAGCTGTGGCTGCCTCAGGTAGGTATTTGTGATCTGTTTCACCGATGGTTTCACCTCAGTGGAAACAACTTGTGTCCTCTACTGAAAGCGAGGCTAGATAAACATCGACAGATTTCTCACCAACGAAAACGAAGAGCTATTTAGCGATTTTAATGATGTAACTTAGTGTTGTGGTACTACTTTATTTTCAGCACTTGGGATTCTGAAGGTACGTACTCAAGAAGAAAGTCAGCTGTGTGCTTTTCACACAGAAATGTCTACATATGTTAGGCTTATGTTAGGTATATGTTGGGTTTATATTAGGTATATGCTGAGTTTATGTTAGGTATATGTTGGGTTTATATTAGGTATATGTTGAGTTTATATTGTAAAGCTTGGATTTTAAATCATCCAACTGCACAACGGGTGTTTTGTCAGTCCTGCATCGCGCAGCAGTCATGAGATTTGTTTATTTTAGTTTTATTTTATATTTCAGCAGACATGGGCAACTCGTGTGTAGTCTGTGGCTGGCGGAGGTATCGGCAGATGCACGAGGAATTCGAACTAGGTAATAAGGCTAGATATACCTTATTATTGTCCCTTTGAATTTGAATATGCTCACATTAAGTATTGCTAACATTATCTATTTAGACAATTCTATCTAAACTAGCGAAAGGATTCAAAGAAGACCATCATATTAACAGTACTGCTGAATGCACATCTACGTATTTCTCTTCCCATTGAGTTTGCATCCATCGAAAGACAGACTCCTGTGTCACACTACTTTTGTCTGGTAAAAGAAAGAAATATTAAATTACTTCATAAATACAAGATTTTTATGGAATTTTTTCTGTACGATTTATGCAAATATAGGCAAAGCTGCATTTTCTTAAAATCATGAGGAAAAAAATAAGGTCCACAAATACAAGTTCAAATACTCATGGCAGCTATTTTTTTTCTTAAATTTCAATCTTTCACTAAAAATAACATCATAACTTATATTTCATTAATACTATTACCTAGAATAAACTGTAGAAATATCATCTTCCTCTTCTTCGGCTATATTTATTGTCATCGTTTTGGGGTTTTTACTCATGCCGTAGAAATATTCTTCTCACTACCTTCTAAACAGTCTTAAAGCAAATTCATTATCATGAAATGCTTTTAGTCAGTGAAAGTGCTCATCGTCAGGCAGTTCCTACAAACTGATGTGTTTACTTGCTTAATTTCGGAAACTTTTTTTAATCAGACATTGCACTGCCAACGAGGGAATTGTGTGAAGACTGTGGAGGGTCGACATGTACGGATAGCTACTACTTAAAGTGTATGCTTTGCTCACAATGCTCACGTGACCTGCCTTGTGACCCCTGCATACTGTTGTTAGATGACCTCTTGGAGAAAGCCTCGAAAGAAAGTAAATCGCACGCGGAAGACACGAACGTGAAAGGTTGGCTGTTTATCAACGTTTAACTAAGACAAGCTATGAAATTTAATTAATTTAATTTAATGGTTAAATAATGAGTAAAAATAAAGCAAAAATATTGTCTGTATAAGAGCATAAAAATATTTTTGATAGTTTAAATTCTTACAACATTCTGTTATTTTACTGAAATCGCTATTCCTGTAGGAGTAATCTGAGGAGTAACGCAAATGAGGCTCGGGGATCCTAGTAAAGCCAAAGGGAGATCCTCATGGATCCTACAACGCTATGTCTATTATATTTCTGTTAGAGTGGTAAAAGACATCCAACTCATATTACAAATGACAGGTTCCTTTTCAATACACCTGATGGTGTTGTTGCTAATATTATGGTGATATACAGAGCCTGTGGAAGCCTCGTCTAGGTCCCGTAATGAGTTCGAGACATTGTTTTGCGCGCGCTGCTCACGTGACCGGCCATGTGACGTCTGCCAACTATTGGCCTTGGACCGCAAGAAGAAAGCCCAACGACGGCAGCCAGCCGGGCCGAACGGTCTGTGGAATGTTGGCTTTTAATCATTTAGTATATAAAACCTGTGAAGGTTAACGAAAGTAAACCCTCTCAGCTTTGTGTTTACAAATGTTGCTGTTGTCATGGTAATCTAAAGCCCAACAGTAAGATAGACGCCTTGGAAGCCTGATGGCAATTGTTTGTGTTTTGCTCATGAATACACACACAACGGTGTCTGTGCCCTCGTGAGGTGGCATAAAAGTCGTTGAATAATCTTTTGAGGACAGATTTTGGTAAAAGGTACAATTGCCAAAAGACTCTCTTTCCTCAAGTTAAAATTTAGAGACATCTGTAGAAAAAAAAGAAACTCACCAGGTGGCTGTCCTTTGAATATCAAGACACAAAATATGCAAGAAAAGTTTAACTATTATATTTTGTTTCTTGTTCATGCTTATGTTACTAGTTGATTTATTTGTATTAATTTTGCCTCCTTTACGTTTGTATCTTTACCAACCAAAGTAAAAGTAAGAGGTAATTTTTTTATTCTTTTCTTGCAGGAAATGCACGTGGAAGAAGAAACTGTAGGTTATGCATAAATCACGACATATTCTGTGTATATGACAGTAAATATACAAATCGCTCTACCTTTTAACGACAGTGTCTTCCAGTGACAGTTAATGACAAAGCTCAAGTTAAATACCATGCATACATCACCATTCTTTGTATTAGAAGCGTTTACTGTTAAATCCTGACAATATCAATGTTTGCAAATCAAGCAAGAAGCCGTCAAAGAGTTTCATCTAATGCTTTAGACATTCCCTGTCTCTTTTTTCTCTTTATACTTCTCTGTAAAACAAATTTTGGTTGTTTGTTTAAGCGGGTAAACATACTCGTAAACTTTCTTAGCAGGCAGTCAATCGCGCTGTCTCATGAGTACTTTGTTCTCGTGTACTTCATCTATGTGTGAGTTGTCTTGAGTTGTCAATGTGTATTAAATGTTGAGAAATATTAAATAATTATACAGTCTATTTATATATTTTTGATAATTCAAGTTATACCAAGTCGTGACAGTGAACTAATACATCTGCCAGATGTTCACGCGGCAGGTAAGTCCTGTTGACTGATAAATATACAATGTCATTCATAGCACTAGTAGACGAAGTAGTAGTGCTGTAATTAATATCAACAAGTCATAACTAGGGATTTATAACTCAATGTTTTATTACTGTTATTACTGTTCTGCCTGAAAAATATATTTCTCGGGTCAAGTGGGTCGTGTCTTTGTCAGTTAAAAAGGTCGGGAAGTACACTCTGTTTTTTTTTCTTTTTATCCTCTAAGTAAATATATATCAGTTTGTTATATACTCGCAGTCTATTCTTTTATCTGATTTATTTTGAACTTTAATCGGTCTCACAGTCAGTGAGTGAATGTGTGTGAGTGACCGAGCATCTTTGTGTGAGGATATAAGTGTATAAGTGCATTCATGTGAGTGTGTCTTTAGCTGTGACTTTAAATTAAGTGATAAGAGAAGGTAAAATATATTTATCTATTTTCGTAACCTGTAAATGTTTTTAGAATTCTTCATGGCTGCTGTTCATTTCTGTATGGCCCTGTTCCATTAAGCGTTTTCTTAGCTGCTCATGAAAAGCAAGGTAAGAACAATTATCTACGTACAATGTCCTTAAGATAGAGACCAAGTATTACTGTTGTAACTAATTGTAGCTCATAGTTTCTAAAACAAAAGAGATTTAAGCTGGTTTCTGTCGGCTGAACCTCTCACTCTCTCTACTTTCTCAGCTAATTTTTGCTTAAGACAGAACATTCTGGTCCAGACTCATCGGGCGGTGATCGAGAATGTACTGACGAAGCATCCATGTGTGACTACTGTGACAGAAAGAGAGTGTGGAAGAGGTATAAAGAGAGAAAGAGGGGTAGTGTGCATGTATGTTCATTATTATGTATGATGGGAAAATGTAACGGGTGTATAACCCACAGTGAGAACAGTAGTGTCTGCAAGTATGGATGTAGTGGTGATCGGTATTCATACATTAAGTGACGACCATAATCAAGTCATATTCCTGATGGACTATTACTTGGCACATACATGAATTCATATTCTTAACAAGCAGTAACATACAAACACACAGAATTTTCTGACTTTAAAACAAACGTCGGATTTTTGGGTCAGATGAATCCTGTCTTTGTCAGATAAGTCAGCAGGTATAATGTTATCAGGTATAATTATAATATCTGTACACACACTTTGCATTTCACTTTTTTCTTATCATTTTTTGTTATCATTCTGTATGTTTCCTTGTCTTCCATGGCCTAACAATATACAATAAGCATAATCTGGGCAAAAGGTCTATGAAATAACACTCGTCTGTGTGTGTGTGTGTGTGTGCGCGCGCGTGTGAATGTTGGGGTCTGTGTAACCATGTGTGTGTGTGTGTGTCTGTGTGTTACAGGATCAATTAATGTTACTCCTCCTCCACATGGCTACAAGTGAGTCTTCTGATATGACGGCTTTATTGGCGAACTAAAATGGCGGCAAAGTGTTATGTTATCAGTAATATCATTAAGTCATATGTAATACGTGCCAGTATAAGATGAAACCTATTTCTGAACTATTTAAGACTTGCTTTGTTTTCACTTTTGTCAATCCTTCTTTAGAAGTAATTTGATGAACTATATAAGCATAATTTTTCAAGCCCGAATGTTAAAACCTTAAATACAGAACCACATTCATGTGGCGAATGCTGATTTGTCATGTAGCTCCCTATTAGTATGTCTCAGTAGATGTTTGTGTTTTTATTTTGTTGTGCATCAATGTGTGTGTGCGCGCGCATCGAGTATACGTACGTTTTGCGTCTAAACGAGTCAGTGGTCGTTGTGCTTTGCCGAACACGTGCAGAAGAGATGTTTCCTGTATTTCTGACTAAAAAGTTTCACAGGATGCTATATCTTAAAATTTCCTTTACGAATGTAAATCGGAGCTTTGTATACTACTGTATACTGGCCAGAACCACACAATATAAATACAAAATATCTTAATAAAAATAGGTTTAAAATTTATTGCTTTGTTCTAGTCAGAGATTTTTCATTTAAAAAAGGTTTCTTACAACAAGTATTCTTAAAACCTTTTATCATTCCTTGTATGTTTTTACATGAATACAGCTTTGTCTTCACATTTAAACGGACTTTAAACAGGGAAGTTTTACATATTTTTTCCCTTGCCATCTGTTTTATACGATAACTAAAACAATTATAGAGAAGAGCCAAAGCAGGGTCGACAGAGATTTCTGTTTTTACTGACAGACGGAAAGTCGAGGGACAAACTCGATGGTGGAGCACAGAGTGGAGTCGTCAATAGGATCATGCCATTTCGCTAACCTATAAACCAAAGCCCTTGCTGGTATGGTGGTGTAGTATAGTATATTTTAGCTGTTCTGTTAAATGCAGTCACAAGAATGATCACAACCCACCATAATGATTTGAATACTGATTTTATTGTTTTATATCGCTACACCAATTAAAATTTGAAATCAATGGCGTATGAATAGAGGTTATCAGGGCTGCACTCCACATTTATACAAAATGATGAAATAACTCATAATAGATGATAGTTCGCATGAATGGTGCATTAACATATTAATTGCAGAATTATAATAATACAGAGTTATAAAGATCGTTTTGATCGACAAATTACTTTGTAATAGCATACCAGACTGATAAAACTAATGTGTTTGAAGATTATGTAATGATTAAAGAATGTTGAATGTTATATTAACAGCTTAAATGCACGTTGTGTCATATTATACATGGTATAGCTGTGGGTCTCTTTCTTTGCCTTGAAGTCACTTCCAACCCATTTAATAACCGTTAATTGTCTCTTTCTTGCACGCTTTCTATTTCCTTCATGAAAGGAGGACGTGATACACAAAAAGCGCTCATTGTCCTCTCACTCGCAGCCTGGACGAGGGCTAAGGTCATTAATGATGACTAGAATACGATTGTCGACTTTTCCTGACATTACACAATTTTTACGGGTAAAACTGTACACACTCTTTCTCCCTACTATCTATCTAACACACACATACACACACACGCACACACTGTATGTGTCAATCTTTAATGTCGTGTGTGCACACGTGTACGTGTCAGAGAAAGTGAATCTGAATGAATAAAACTTTGAGGACATATGCGGTATGTATAACTAGCATCCTATGCTCCTTAATGCAAAGAAATCTTACACATGTATGTATACACAAGAAGAAAACTATAACAATGGTAATATTGACGTATATATTGAGTATACTAACATTCCTATCAATACTGATAATCATTAAGTAATGTTCATATTTCACGATTTTTCAGATTTTATAATAAGACTCCGATACGTATGTGAGATACTTGATGTATATAAATACAAGGCGTTATGTTTTATTTTACACAAGGAACATAAAAATCTGAATACAGAAGGGATGCTTGTTTGTGAAGTGCATGAAGGGTAATTTCCGGGAACTTCGGGCAGTGATGATGATTACTGATAAGTCACTTTTAAGTTGACAGACTCCTTGAATAGCTTGACTTGCAGCTGCATACGAACGTGAAACATTTCATATTAGCGGTGATGGAGACTTTTATAAACATCTTTGTTTGTGCTGTGTTTATGGCAATGTTCGCACCTCAAGCGCACTTTATCAATGCAAACAACAGCTGTAAGTATTTTAAATACGTGTTTTGCTGAAATACCATCGTATACCAATTTTATGTGATTTGTGGTTAATTGTAAAAGTTTAAATACTTCCTTTAAATGGATGAGTCTAGGGCTAAACGGAAGAGACTACGGTACTGCAAATTGAGAATGACAATGACTTCGCTCAGCTGTGTACTTTCAGAATCGGATAATATTTGCTTTTATTTAGTTCTTCCATACTGTGACTAAAGCAGCTTAGTGTGAAGTAATGTTGTAGAAAAGTGATAATCCGTATTTGTGACATTTTACATGCAGGTGTTACACTGGAGTTTGCCGATGGAAGGTTTAAAGACAACATGGCTGAAGTAAATGAAGACGGTTACGTCCACATAAGCTTTGTGTTAACAGATATCTGTCAGTCGGAATCTGTCAGAGTGAAAATATCTACGATGAGTAGAAATCTTCCTGTGCCTTTCTGTACCATTGTATTCTCCAAACATTTTTGCAACGTTACAGATCAGTCACTAACATGTCATTGTATAAGAAAAGAATTCATGTTTACTTCGATTTCCAAGAAGGTTAGCCTGGCGGACAAGGTATTGATAAAATGGAATGACAATCGCAGCAGCGAAGGAGAAAAAAGTGTTTTTCTTTTTGTAAATGGTAAGTAACCTGTATGCATTTAAGTACAGAACAGTAAAACAAGAATTTAAAATGGGGGTTAGAGCACGAAATGCGTGTGCCTGCATACAAAAAATGACTTCTGTGAGGAGTTACAACACAGGCTACACACACACACACTGTTTAGAAAGTTAAAATTTACAACGTTCTTTCCTTATAAGTCCCAGTCATCCAGTGGACTGTTGCCCTTAGAGCCTAGATTGAAAAGAAAGGCAATGGAGGAAAGGAGATGTCCTCCGACCTCAAATCAGATCCTTATAAAGTCCTCCCCAACCACCTAAAGGATGGGTGACTTTTGTTTTACTTATGTCTGCGTATACGACCTCAGACGATATGTATGTCATGGAGGAATTTATGTACATGTTTATGCACATACCTGTCAATGAATTAAAATTTATAAGTGTTTGTGTGTACGTGTGTGCGCGCGCGTGTGTGTATGTGTTTGTGTGAAAAGTGTTTATATGAATGTACCTGACATATATACTTCGAAACTAAGTTCAAACACACAAATACTTGCTAATAAAATGCCACTGAGACGAACTGTCATAACTTAGAAAAGCAAGAGAAATAAAAAAAATTCTTTATCACACATTTATGATACATTTATCAATTACTTCATTTAATAGTAAGGATGTTAGTTTACATCTCCACCTGTGCATAATCTACAGGTTCGAAACCCGCCATCCATACTGACGAGAACATAGTAACACCAGTCATCATCAGCATTGGCTTCTGCTTTCTCGTGGCTGTCATCTTTGTTGTTATTGTCATCAAGAGACATGGCGGTATTACAATCTTTTGTTTCTAAATTGTAACTTCTGCTGACGAAATAGGTGTATCTCTGTTATCTTGGTGTATGTTTGTACATGTTTGTGTGAGAGTGTGTGTACTTGTGTGCATGTTTATATGCGTAAGTGTTTGTGCATGTGTATATTGTATTTGAGCTCACCTACGTATGATATATTTATGTGTGTAACAACATTAAGCATTAAAAGTATAAATTGCAGACTTAATACAGCATTCAAGATAAAGCTTTGTGCACTCACTCTTTCTGTATCACTATTTATGTACATTCATGTGTATTGTGTGTGTCTAAATATAGAGAGAAATCCTGTAGAAAAAGTGTTTATCCTGATGAGATTCCTGAAAATATAAAATCCCAATTCCTAATGTTTACTTAAATGAGAGAGATAAAATAAAGTTTAAACCTAATGATTTTGATTTAAGCTACAATTTATCTCGTTTTGATAAAACCTATTTTAGATAATTACTAAATCTTTTATAAGGCTATGTCTTGTAAGATCTGCTCTGCAATAGTTTTTAACAACTTTATAAGACTAACAATGCTAAAAATGTGGAAATAGTTACAGCTATTACGCTCTCTTTAAAATATACTATACTTCAGTTGTTCTTACTGTCTCATTAAAGATTGCCGCCGTAAGAAACAGCAGGGACAATCATCAGAGGACAGGCAGATGATTCTAGGTAACATTCCACCTGATGTGACAACTACCAGCCCACCAAACCTGACGAACATCCCAACACAGACAAGTACCCAAACAGCTTCAGGACATTCACTAAGACGTACTCGAACCCGAGGTGTTGCCAGACTTCAGGGACATAAAGCCATCCGGAGCCGAATAGGCATTCTTACCTTCACTGGACAACGAAAGCCTAACAACCCCGGAATAACAGCCACCCAGAACCAAACCATCGAGGAGCCAGTGTACGATCGTGCCATAACATTTAGCCCCATAATACACAGAAGCCAAGGACAATCAAACGATCAGGCGACAACATCCGGTCCAAGCGGCGTAGCCAGAAGCGAAGAACAAGAATATGACCGTACCATTACATTTTGCCAATCAGTAACAAGAAGTCAGGAACAAGCCAACGAACAGGTCTTGACACACTGCCAGAAGGTTACTACAAGCCATCAAGAAGTATACGATCGTGCTGTTACTTTCACCCAAACAGTAACAAGAAGCCAAGACGAAATAAAGAAACATGTAGTCACAAACCAAAAGCCAGAAGAAAGTCTACAAGCAGGTCATGGCATTCAGCCAAATAGTAACCAAAATCCAACAGCATGCTCACGATCACCGCATCCACACAAAAAGTAATAAAAAACTATTAACAGATAATGATCATGCAATAGCATCCAGAAGATCAGTAATGAGAAGTCAGTAACAAGTCCAAGATCATGCTATAGCATCTAGCCAAAACGGAACTAGAAGCTGGAACAGGTGTGCAAACAAACTGTATACCATCCAACCGCACAGGTTCCAAAGCCAGGGACGATTGTACACTCAAGATTGTACACTGTGAAACAAAGAGTGAGAAAGTTCCAGAAATTCAGTAAATGTAGACTGTTAACCTTTTGCCTAGAACTAGACATAGTCAATCACTTTCTTGTTGTCCAAGATGTGTAACACGTGCCTCTTATTGAACATTCATTGTAAAAAGATATAATATATGTATACAGTCCTCCACTAACATCTATCGTAGATTGTACCCTGACAACATTCGTTCTAGTGTACATTATGAAGTGAAATGTGTTTACGAAAAGTAATCAGTGTACTATAGTTGTGTATATAGCTGTTGTAGTACATATGTACAGTAATACCTAAATTATTTACTATTCTACTGATGATAACATAAATAGTTTTGGATAGCCTGCTATGCTAATAAATGGAACTAAAGTTTGAACAGTTGTTAGAAATAGTCTCTAGCAATGCCATGAGCTTAACTTCCTTGACCTAACATGATACTATGTACACAAAGATCAAAAATTCTTCTTGCAACAGGCTGTACTTGAAATTTAGCAAATAAAAAAAAATGAACTTAAGGTGTTTTTAGTAATTTTGTTGTACTCGAGGCAAGTCATATTATTCACTTATTTTTTGTTATAATGAGTCCTTAAGAGTGTGCCACATATTTGTTACAGAAGGGAAGTCTGTCCACGAAAACTGAAGTCTAGGATTAAAGGTTACAGTTACTGGATAGTTCCGCCTCTAAACAATGGACTGTCTCTACTTTCCCGTCAAGAGAGTTTCTCAAAATACTTCCTTGTCTTGTTAAAATTTTAAGTTGATTACTTATCTTGACAAACTTAACTCATCGCACACTAGAGATATTAAGGTTAGGTCATCCCCTGACATTATCCGTCGCAAAAATTGGTCGTACTCCTATGAAAAATTGAAGAACTCATAGAGAAGCGTAGTTTTTGCCGAAACTATAAAAGCTGTACCTTCTCCAGGGAAATATTTATAATTACATTTCCAGGGTAAAACAACATTTGCAAAGCATAAATAACCGCTTGTTCTTAAGTTCCGTATATTGTCCCACAGCAACAATTTGCCAATGCTCTATAATTACGATAAAAATAAATTCGTATCATATTCACTTCTTCAGAAAGGAAGGAAGTATTTATTTCACTTCCGTGAGCTTGAATTCACATGAACGTATGGTCTACATGTTAAGACACACGTGTGCTTCCATATATTTTGTTGCCTATTCCTTAACAGCCAAAAACAGTTGGTATGTTATGATGAGAAGATGCACACATTTCTGGACTTTCTACCCTGTTTTATTATTATCTTTTTTATTATTACAATGCTGATGACCCAGACGAGCTCCGAAATGACAACTAAAACATGTAAGTGTGATTTGAAAAAGTATTTTGTGTAGAGCAAACAGGTATTTGTGTCATGCAGGGAACTATAAATATTTATTTGCGTGTCACCATGGAGTTCCCCAAATTGGAATAAAAAATTAATTTAAAAAATACTGAAAGAATTTCAAGTGATTTACCGCAACAAAGAGATCATGCAAAATATTTTAATATAGGTTATTGGCGCCGACTAACCAATCGGCGTTTGATATTTTACATTCAGGTGTTGATCTACAACTCACCAGTGGTTCTGGAGACAATGTTGTAGAAGAAAATGAGGATGGTGATGCCCACATAGACTTTGTGTTATCAGACAGCTGTGAAGGTGGCCTAGGACGGGCGGTGGTCAAACTGGCAACACAGGAGGCAGGACGAGCTGTTGATTTTTGTACCATTGTTTTCCACAACAACACGTGCACTGGGACTGACCTCTCGACAGGATGTTCTTGTTTAACCAGAGCACATTACTATTCAGTCTCATGGAAGTCCAAGCCATCGGACGAGTCTCTGATCCTGAAAGTGACAAAGATGAGTACACGGGAAGAAAAAGTAATTTTCTTTAATAAGAGAGGTACGTGATCGCTACGTGATATATAAGTACAAGACTTTCTATGCGCGTGTGTGGATGTAAATACATTTAAATACATTTAAATACCTATCTGTGCATGTACACTTTTTTCGGTATCTATGAAGAAAAAAAATATACATAAAAGAAAGGTAACATCGATAAAGTTAAAAATGTATGGATGCATATTGGTACATCTGATGTGCACACATGAATTCTATCTTTAGCAGGAGAGAGGGGATAGTAAAAGAGAAAAAAAATTTCTTTAGTCGTGATACGTTCTACTTTCAGTGATACCTGCTAAAGACACTAAGGACACTAAGGACACGCCAGTGAAAAAGCTAAGACCATCAGAGATCATTGGAATCTGTGCTGGCATTATTGTAGCTGTCGTTGTAGCTGCCGTCCTTATCAGAAAATGGAGCTCTGGAGGTATCTATATACGGTGTCTATATTTTAAACCTGACCTATAACTGTTATTTTGCATGTGTATAGTTTACAGAGAGAGTGCACTTGCGCGTGCATACATAGAAAGGAAAAGAGTTGTAATGGATTAAAAATGGTTTATGAATGACAAAATGAGCTAATTTCTACTTCATCGTTAGAGAGAATATTGAGCTAGTTGATCTAAATGATATTTATGTCAATTTCTGAACAGAAACAGAGAATATTCTTCATTATTAAAATAATTTTATATCAAAATAAATAGGCGCTACATATTTTTTCAACTATTTTAAAGGATCCTGTGCAAGGCAACCACAAGGTCCAGCAAAACAAGACCGGGAGGTTAGTCCATCAAGTGTCGCGGTCAGGCAGCCCAAACAAAACACTGGATCGTCTTCAGGACCTCAAGCACAGGAGGACATCCAAACTCGACCAGGTAGTTTAGCACCTCCTGGAAGTCATGAAGTAGAAGATAATAAAGTTCTATCCGTAATTTATACCATTCCCAAAAGAAAGACAAGAGTATACAGTCATATTGTACTATCAAGTGATGAGGTGACCAGAAGTCAGGAAGACGCATACAATCATACAAAGCCATTGACCCATACAACTCCACAAAGTCAGACAGAAGTATGCAGTAACATTGTAACATCAAACGATATGGCAATCAGCATCGAGGCACCAGTATACAGTTCTGTTATACCATCCATTCATACATCTTCTAGAAGGCAAACTCCACCTGATGATACACTTATCACCAACTATGCACAGATAAGAAGACATACTATGGAATCCACCAAGAAAGAAAAAAGATGGGCTGAACAAGTATATAATCATGCTACATACACAAATAAAGGTTCTAAAGGTCTGGCAGAAGTAAAATTTACTGTTGTACCATCCAAAATGTCCTCTCCTATAAACCCCGCTCAGGTATGTAATAATACACTACCATCAAGCTGTACAGGTATCAGAAGTCCGAGCCAAGTATACAATCACATTTTACCGTACAACTATTTATCTCATAGAAGCCAGGTACACAAAGGCAATCAGACAATACAATATTCAGTGGTCAGCAGAAAGGAAAACAAAGACAGTCAGACTCCGTCACTAAGCCAGAGAGATGCAGACACCCGGGAACCTGTGCAAAGTGGCATTTACGACCAGACAGTGTTTACCCCAAGTCGCCGACGACAGGTAGTTCACACTGTGTACGATCACATCGCCTACTAAACATTCATCTTATACTTGTTTGATACACAGTACGGTCTTAGCATCAGAACTAACAATTGCCATTTAATACATTTATTCTTTTGACAATCAGAAACTGATGGTTATTTTATTGAATACAATGCAGTGATTTTAATATTTGATGTTACTTTGTTTTTTTTATAAATAATTTTTAACACAAATCATGCATTACTTTTTGTGATGAGACACATGTAAATATAGCTTTAAAACATTTATTTGTTATGTGTAAATAGTGTCAAGCTCAACTTAAAACATGCTTATCAGCTAGACAAATAGCTAATAGATGATGTGTAATACAAGAGGTAAACGTGATGAAAGTCTCCATTCCACGGTTCTCAATCATCCGGGTTTCCATGCTGTCAATTTATTTCCGTTGTTTCATTAGCAGAAACGACAGAAAACAGGATGTAGTTATTTTTCTAAAAAAGAAGTTGAAGTGATTTTCACATTTTTCACTTAGGACAATAGGTCGGACAAGGGAAACCTTGACAGAATCACGAGTTAGGGACATGGTCCTCGGCCGAATTTGGAGCATGATTTTTTCAGTGTTTTTACTGGCTTGACTGGAAGATGTTTGTTGCACTTGAAATCCTCTACACAAACAGCTTATCTGATCATGAAAAAGTCAACTGTAATATGCTTGATAAATTTTTCCTCTTTCAGTTTACATTTTGATATGATTTTAAAGAATGCCTTTAGAACAGCCCCTTTTGTGTATATAAAACTTTCCTGATGAGTAATTTTCTATTTAAGGCACGAAATATATGTTTAAAAAGTAAGAAGAAGTACAGAATAAACGATGATGCCTTACAACAAGGATTTAAGAATGAAAGTGTTGATATCCCCCCTCTCTCTTTATTTCGCTTTCTCTTTCTCTGTCATCATCATTTTTAAATTCTGTACATGTTCGCTACATTTCCTTCAAATGTCTTTGACACTGATAGTAAATGTTTCTGAGAAAAAAAAAAATCTGAATATTCTAAACACCCTTGTGTGACTTGCTGACTTGCACTGTATCCTCTTCACAAAATTCTTGCTATTGTTTTCCTAAAAATTCCGTGATAGTCACCTCATAGGTCATCAGACTCCAGGTCACACCTAACAAGACACACGCACTTGCTCGTAGATCGAATCACTAATTATCGCATGTCGACATAAAACTAATTAAATAGTGTTAAAACAAGCATAATAGACGCACGCAGAACAATAAAAGGAATAAAGAGAAAATTTCCCATACAAGAAAAAAGGAAAAGAATGGTCGCAAATAGTCAAGCTGACCACACTGTCGGACATACAAAAGATCACCACACAGATCCCAACAAATGCCGGAATATGATGTCTACACAAACAGGTTATAAACATACTAAAGGAACGTTTGGCATGAATAGGAGATTACATTTGTTAAAGAAGAGCGTTAGTAACCGTTCTGCAGAATACGGAGAAGATATTTTCTAACAATCATCAAAGAAAATCTCTAACGCAGACAAAATAATCAACAGTCCTGCTCCCACTCACACACTCAACTCGCCGATCACAACCCATCCAGTCCTGGTCATGTGGAAAAATCTCACTCGCAAAAAACGACCTCTCATGGGTCTGTCCGTCAACTGCTGTTCAAAAAGCTGCATCGACTTCGGTCTTACAAAAGAGAAAAAGATAAAACATTTCAGAGTTGGCAAAAAAGCAGCACAAAATTCCGAACACATAAGGGGTGTAGAGAAAGTATTTGGGGGTCCTGTCCTTTACCAAGGTTCCCACGTATCTTTGGTATTTTGTAGTTGTAGGGAGGTCTTTATGATGAGATGGACATGTAGTGATGTCGATGCTACTTGGCTATATTCCCTGCTTTCTTATACAGCTGCTTAAAAATTATTTTTTACTGGGTCAGAAACACAGGAAATATCTACTTCACTTGGGTGAACTTGCGTGCACACGTCCTTATTGTCTCGGGTTTAGAAACGTTTGTCACAAGACTGTTTGACGATGAACACATCACTGACCATCTTTCACTCTCTAATTCTGTGTTTTGCGATGTTGCCAACCCACACAAGCAGCAAGAACACATGTAAGTGTTTTTTTTTTAAATTGTTTGAATTTTTGTAGTATGTACAGAATTCTACTCATTTAATTGAAAAGTTCAAGTCCGCGATAGTAAATTTTCCCAAATAATAACACATTTTTAAATGAGAAAAAAATGAAAGTTATAATTAATTCTGTTTGATATAACAAAGAGATGATACAAAGCTATTTTAATAGTTTCTACAATCGTTTAACTAAGATGATTATCATAAGGGGTAACCAATGGTGGTCTGATATTTTAAACTCAGGTGTTGATCTACAACTCACCAGTGGTTCTGAAGACGATGTGGTTCAAGAAGCTGAGGACGGTGATGTCCACATAACCTTTGTGTTATTAGACAACTGTGCAGGCAGCTCCACTCGTGCTTTGGTAAAACTGTCAACACATGGGACAGACCGACATACCGACCTTTGCACTGTTGTTTATCAGAATAACACTTGTAATGTTACTGACACGCCTCTGGGACATCATTGTAGAAGCACAGAACATAGTCCCTGCTCTATCTCATGGAAGGTTAAGACTGCAGACAGGTTGTTAAAGTTGAGGCTGACTGATATAATTACAAAGGAAGAAAAAGTCATTTCGCTTAATATTACAGGTACGTAAAATATTTTAATTTTTATATTCGTATGTACGTATTATGCAATATATAAACCTCTTCCACATCACATTCGTCTCTTGGACTCCAATTCTACATTCGAAATCTCTCTGAAGACATATCTGTTGACAAAGTGCTATCTCTGAATTACTATTCTTAACTCTCTGGCAACACTGTCTGTCATGCTAACCATCATGTAACGACTCCATCTTACACTGTTTATAGTATCTACATCCCTTCATACCTTCATCCATTGCCTTACTTTCTACCCTTGTCCCTCATCTTTATGTTGCTCAGTGTTTCTATACGTACCTCACTGTCCACTGGCTGTTATTATTATTATCATCCGCCTTTATTAGAAAATAAAGTAATATACAAAAAGTATTCTTGCATGTGATATACTTCACTGTTAATCAAAGAACATGCTAATCCAGGACATATTCTGTCAACTCAGGGCCTGCCATTAAAAGACTAGGGACACCACAGATCATCGGGATTTGTTGTGGCGTTGTTGTGGCTGTTATTACTGTTGTTGTCGTCATCAAAACATGGATTTTTAGAGGTATCACAGGTGACACTGTCTATACTTTTATGTAGAACTTTGAAATGGTGAAGCTAGTGGAACATAACTATATAAGTCTCTATATATACATGCATTTTAAAGTATGCAATATTTTACCATATTTATGTCCCTGATACTATCAATTCCAGTTTGTTTCAAAACGTGGATAAAGGTGGGTACTTATCATTTAATTTTTAGAAAATACTTTCTTTGGCACTGACACAGCTGTGGATGCTTTCTAGAGTAAGAGGGAGGAAAGGATAGTGTTATCAATGTTGTATTAATGCTGTAATTATCTTCCTTTACCTTCACATCCCCATTTTTATTTTTGCATATTTGTAGTATCGGTGTTTCTCTCTTTCTTGTCTGTTCTTTCTTTCCTTCATCTAAGGAGGACTTAAACCACGAAAGATCTTTCTCTCTTACACACAGAGAGGTCACCGCACCCTGATCAACACATGCAGCTCCCCAGTGTGTACATGAAGTATTTAAACTGCCATGACATGTCTTTTAAAGATTTCATAGGGAGTGTACATCCCAATATGATTATTTGCTCATTAATGCAAACAAATCTTAATTGATCAATGTGTATAAAAGAAGCCTACGATAGTACAATACTATTTGTCTATGGGGAAATAATAAGTATTGTTCGTGATTTTCTAAATATTTCGTACAAGAGGCCGATACGTTTTTAGATACTAAATATATTACAGTAATATACAAAGCGTGATGAGGAAATTAACAAAAAAGTAACAGTATGTGATTTTCCTTTGTCAGAAATATAAAAAGTATCACTTCCTTGAAACTGCGAGAAAAACAAGGTGTCCACTTCTTTGGCACTGATATATTAACATAATCATTGAGTATCATGAGCTGTACATACTGACATGCATTAAACATATATTAGTGCTTTGATGCTGGAGACGTTTACAGACATCTCATACTGTGTTTATTATGTTGTTGAGTACTGTAAGACTGGTAAACACACACGAGTTTTATCGAAAAAAATCCATGTCCTTCACCGAGGATCTTATTATTCCTTGCTGCTTGGGAGGAGTATGTTCTCTCTTGTGTGACGGGTAGTACTGATGTTTACATTTCCTTCTAGGTAACTCGAGTTGTATGTAGTTTTCTTTAGTCGACTGATTCAGAAACACAGGAAATATCTGTTTTGTTTCCGCGAACTTGCGTGCTCTTGACTACATTGTCTTGGTTATTAGATCATCGTGTTTGAGTGAAATGTATTTGTGTAACAGTCGAGAAGATTATTATGCTAGTGGTGTTACAATGTACACAATTGTAAACATTTCTCGCTGTCTCATTATCCTGTGGTTTGTGATGTTGGCAACCGACACGAGCTGCCAGACGACAACAAAACCATGTAAGTGTTTTAAAAAGAATTTGTTAGAAGCAAAGTGTGTGGCGTGCAGAGAACTCTAACCATCTACTTGAAATGTTGAAGTTAGTGAAAGTAAAGTCCCAGACTATTATATATCAATACAACATGCAAAAAATACGATGAATGTTATAGAAGTTAGCAGTTTGTCGTGACAAAAGGATAATACAAATCATTTTCAATCGCTTCTAAAAATCCTTCTAAGGAAATGTTTAACTTGAACGCAGCACAAACAGTAACATATCGTGGTTTGAATATTTTTACTCAGGTGTTGATCTACAACTCACCAGTGGTTCTGAAGACAATGTGGTTCAAGAAAATGAGGATGGTGAAGTCCACATAACCTTTGTGTTATTAGACAACTGTCCAGGCAGCTCCACTCGTGCTTTGGTAAAACTGTTAACACATGGGGCAGACCGAGGTGTTGATCTGTGCACCGTTGTTTATCAGAATAACACTTGTAATGTTACTGACAAGCCTATAGGACATCATTGTATAAATACAAATCACAGCCATTGCTCTATCTCATGGAAGGTCAAGACTACAGACAAGTTGTTGAAGTTGAGGCTGACTAATATAATTACAAAGGAAGAAAAAGTCATTTCGCTTAATATTACAGGTACGTAAAATATGCGTAATATAATTGCATAATTTTATATACGTATTATGTAATATGCATATTATATAGATAAATGACTTTTTTCCACATTACATTTGTCACGCAGTCACCAAGGCTAGATGTTAACGCTTTCTGAAAATTTATTTGTTCACAAAGTGCTATCCCTGAAATACTATCCTTAATTCCCTTGCAATACTGTCATGCTCACTGTCATGTAACGACTCCATCTTACACTGTTTATAGTATCTACATCTCTTCATACCTTCATCCATTGCTTTACCTTCTCTTGTCCCACATCTTTATGTTGTTCAGTGTGTCTACACATACTTCAGTGTTCATTGGCTGTTATCTTTCATTTATCATGAGTGGTTTTCGCAGAAAATGTAATCTGTCTTGGTCGTGATGCCGCGTGTTATAGGTTAAAATTATTATTGTTTGTGTGATTATTAATATGCTTATTTTGTGTCACCTTAATTGGAAAGGAGAGTAATATACAAAAGGATTTCGTACATTTTAGATATTTTTGTGTTAATGAAAGGATACCTGCTAATCCAGTGCATATTCTGTACCCTAAGGGCCTCCCAGTAAAAAGCGATGGACAGCAGAGATCATCGGTATTTCTTTTGGTGTTATTGTGGCTGTCATTACTGCTGTCGTCGTCATCAGAACATGGATTTTTAGAGGTATCACAGTTGACACTGTCTATTTTTATGCACAACTTTGAAATGGTAAATAACTATGTAAGTATATCTTTATATATGCTAGGTGTCATCATATTTATGTCCATGATATTATTGATAACAGACCGTTTTAAAACGATTTAATTTTGATGAAAGGGCATACCTATCATTTAATTTTGAGAAAATACTTTGCGGATTATTTTAAACGACAGTTAATTAATTATTATGTTCATAACATTTCTTTCTGTAACTCCAGAGTAAATACTTGGATTGACCCACAGAGGCAGTGGAAGAAACGTTAAAATTGTGCTGCCTATAGATCGAATTTGTTCCTGTGCATTTTTATTAGGTCGTATGAGTTAGCATTAAGATATTTTAACATTAGAATACATACAGGATACATTTTCTGTATTGCTGGAGGATGCTGTACTGAAAAACCAGTGACAGAACACAGTCCAATGACTACGTGGCATGTCTCGGTCAGACAGACCCACCAAAACACCGGGAAATCTTCAAGAAGTCAGGCACAGTTAGACATCCAATCGCGACCAGGTAATCTAGAACCTTCTGAAAGTCAGCAGCTAGTTAGTCATCAAACTATATCATCTATCTACCTTTTCGTAAAGAATGAGTTGGGTGTGAACCCTTTTATACTAATAAGCGCTAAGGTCACCAGAAGTCATGGAGAAGTATACCCCATTGCAAGAACAACAAAACAGTCATACAATCATGCTATACTTCACAGATATTCCGATTACATAACCCTGACACATTTTTTTATTATTGTACTATCCAGTACAACAGTACCAAACACAAAAAGGTCTGTATTTGTCTTTTTGGGAAAAGGACTTTATTTCATTTTCTTCGAACGGTAACATCGCAACATCATGGTGAATCCTACAACGGATGATGCTTTCTGTAGTAATAAGGAGGAAATAATAGTGATATTAAAGTTGTATGAAGGCTGTAGTTATCTTCCTTTACTTTCACGTCCCCCTTTTCCTTTTTGCATATTGTAGTATGGGTGTTTCTCTATTTCTTGCATGATTTCTTTTTCCTTTACCTAAGGAGAACGTGAAATACGGAAGATCTTTCTCTCTCCCTCTCTTTCCCTCTCTTACACACACATATCAGCGCACGCATGTAGCTTCACAGTGTGTGATTAAGGTATTTAATTTGCAACGACATGTCTATTAATGATATCATATGGGTGTTGATCCAACTATCATTCTTTGCTCATTAATGCAAATCTTTATGTCTACCAAATAGGGCAGAGAAAGTTCACTACTACTTATCTATGATAAAATAATAGCTGTAAAGGTAGAAATTATATTACCATTTCCTTTATTTTCTGTACAAACCCAACATACAAGACATTGTCTCTGACTTTAGGAAAACATTACAGAAACAGCTAAACTAAGAAATTCATGACTGTGCATCCAGCAGGTAGAAAGTGGACTGTATATATACAGGACAGAGTGATCTTTAGACTCCCTATAACAGACAGACATTTATTAAAATGTGCTCGCAACTCTACATGATAAATGACACATGGTGCTGGGTGAGTCTGTCCGCCCCTTGTCGCTTATTGTTTCCCTCATGGAGCGTTTGAGCAATGCAGTGTATTTAGTTGTGTTTCAATAGCAAGAATGATTGTATTGGTCCTAGAAACATAGAATGTAAAAAAGCATAAGTTTCATAGAAAAAAAATAGAACCCATGTCCTTCAGCAACATATATATATTCCGCGCTCTAGGGACTGATATGTTTTATCTTGTGTGACTGGTGATGGTGTTGTTGTTATATAGCTTTAACCTTACTTTCTTATACAAATGCTTAAACATTTCCCTCTAGGATAACTCAAGTTGTGTGTAGTTTTCTTTAGTCGACTCATTCAGAAACACCGGAAATATCTGTTTTATTTCCGCGAGCTTGCGTGCACGTGACTACATTGTCTTGGTTATTAGATCATCGTGTTTGCCTCATGTGTGTGTAACAGTCGAGAAGATTGGTATGCTAGTGGTGTTACAATGCACACAGTTGTGAACATTTCTAGCTGTCTTATTATCCTGTGTTTTGTGATGTTGGCAACCGACACGAGCTGCCAGACGACAACAAAACCATGTAAGTGTTTTGAAACAAAATTGTCAGAAGCAATGAAGTACGTGTGTGGTGTGCAGAGAATTTAACCATCTACTTGAAATGTTTAAGTCATTGAAAGTAAAGTGCCAGACTATTATACAAAATACAACATGAGAAGAATACGATTAAGGTTATAGATGTTAGCTGTTTGTCGTCACAAAAAAATAATAAAAATCATTTTAAATCGCTTCTGAAGTCCTTTTAATGATATGTTCAACTTGAATGCAGCACAAACAGTAACCTATGGTGATTTGAATTTTTACTCAGGTTTTGATCTACAACTCACCAGTGGTTCTGAAGACAATGTGGTTCAAGCTAATGAGGAAGGTTATGTTCACATAACTTTTGTGTTATCAGACAACTGTACAGACAGCTCCACTCGTGCATTGGTAAAACTGTCAACACAAGGAGAAGACCGAGCTGTTGATATGTGCACTGTTGTTTATCAGAATAACACTTGCTATATTACTGACAAGCCTTTAGGACATCATTGTCTAAATACAGAACACAACCCATGTTCAATCTCATGGAAGGTCAAGACTGCAGACAAGTTGTTGAAGTTGAGACTGAGTAATATGATTACAAAGGAAGATAAAGTCATTTCACTTAATATTACAGGTACGTAAAATAATGCGTAATATAAACGTACATTTCAAATACGGATATATGTGTAAACCTTATTCTCACACACCCATGCCACTTTTATTACAAAAGAGGGTAATATACAGAAATATTTATGGATGTGATACTCTTAGTTTCAATGAAAGGATACTTGATAATGAAGGATATTCTTTCTATTAAGGACCTGCCACGAAAAATCTAGGAACACCAGATATCTTTGGGATTTGTTGTGGCGTTATTGTGGCTGTCACTACTGCTGCTGTCATCATCAGAAAATATATTTTTAAAGGTATTACGCTTAACACTGTTTATATCTTTACGTACAACTTTGCATGTGTAAAGATATTGAAAATAACTGTGTGAGCATATGTTTATATTTATTTTGAAGCCTGTGTTTGGTATGTTAGATTACAGCTGTTTTTTAAAACGGATTAATTGTGACACAATGAGTTTATTTTATTTTTGTGTAAAATATTGTGCTATTGAAACGACGTTAAATTTAGTTTTCTTATAATCAGTGCTGTTGTGAAAAAATGGGAAAGGGAAACTGTTTGTGCAACTAAAGCGGGCCTCGATATTATCTAATTTTAACATATTTTAATATGAGAATATTATAATTACACACTCTATTTTTCTGCTTTGTTGGAGGGTCCTGTGCCAGGCAGCTACGGATTCAAGTAAAAGAAGACAGACAAGCGACTTCCTCCAATGTGGCGGCCAGGCAGTCTCGACGAAACACTTGGTCATCCTCAGGACGTCAGGCACAGGAAGACACTCAAGTGCGACCAAGTAGTCTCGACCATCCTGGAAGTCAGCAACAACTAGTTAATCATCAAAAGATATCATCCATTCCTGCCATTCCCAAAAGAAAGAGACGAATATACGACCATATTGTCCAGCCAGGCGTTACAGTCACCAGAACTGTTGAAGATGTGTATAATCATATTCAACCATCCACCCATAAACC
Organism: Pomacea maculata; assembly: GCA_004794325.1. NCBI lineage: Eukaryota > Metazoa > Mollusca > Gastropoda > Architaenioglossa > Ampullariidae > Pomacea > Pomacea maculata. The sequence goes on from SRHC01002658.1 coordinate 41,569, forward strand.
TCTAAGTAGACAGAAAGCTGTAAACAGTTATAACCCTGAAGCTATAGCAACCAGAGGTAAGACACAAAAACACAGGCATGCTCCACTAGCAAGAAATGTTGTAATCAGAAGAGAGGCAGAACTGCATAATCATAGTACATCATTCGCTACAACAACTGGTAGAAGCAAGAGAGAAGAACTCAGTCACACAAGCCCGAATCCATCTAACGATTCATTTACCAGAAATCTTGGCCAGTTGCGAATTCATAATACATCCTCCTCCCTAAAAGAATTAAGAAGCCCTGAACAATTATACAATCATGCAATACCATCCAGAATGTCATTAGGATCCAGTCCGTCTGACTCAGGTTGTCTGACTATTGTACCATTCAAAACCGTTCCTCCCATGAAACAAGAACAGTTATGTAATAATGATACACTATCAAACCGTACAGTTGCCAGAAGTTTGGACCAGTTATACAATCATATAGGCAGCTCTTCAAGTCCCAGAAGTGAGAGGGACAAACAGAATCCCACAACACAGCGCTCCTACTCAGTCGGTCAGGAACCTGTGCAAAGTGAGAGAACTCTTTACGATCAGGCAGTGTTACCGACAAATTACCGCCGACAAGTAGTCCGTTCAATGTACGATTATGTCAGCTACTAAACTTTCTCCCTGACTGATTAGTTTGCATAACAGAAATAATTGTAGGCATTTACTTATTAATAACAATATAGGATGGTATCTTGGTAATGAGAAGCTTGTGGTTAGTTTTACAATGCAAAGAATGTTAATGTTTTTATTTTGTTATTTGATGATATATTGACGTGAATGCTATATATATATATATAGTTATAACTCGTTGGTAAAATATATCCTTTTGGCCTTCAGTGTTTCGATTTTTGCTGTTTGAAATCCTATCTGGTCATAAATAATGAAACATATATGTTTGTGACACGTGCGAACAATAATTTCCTCTTTTAGTTTTAAATTTAACTTTGTTTGGAGAATACTTTTTTTATGAAATCTGCTATTGTTTCCAGAAGGCCTTCCTTATTAGTAGTGTCAATAAGTCATAGAACTATTTGTTATTAATTACAGAAACTTGACTATTTCCTCGCACTAACCAAGCTTTTCAAAAAGTAAAGTTGTAACACTCTAGGGACCCTCACACATTTTTGTATTAAAGTTATATGTATTAAAGAAAATTCCGAGACTTACGAATTTTTTTCACCCATTTTATTATATTTCAAATTAAAAGTGTTTTTTTAAACTTTCTTTCTTTATTTTATTTTTAAACTTTTTATATGTTTGTTGACCTGTTAGCCTTCTTTTACAGTAATCATGTACATTTCTGAGAAGGAAGCTTTTCAGCGCATTACACATATCCTTCTCTTACTGAATGACTTGCCATGAATTATTTCTCACAAACATCTTGCTGTTATTTTCCGTTTGACAGTCTTAGTATATCTCTTTCGGTGTCACTGGTCATTACAGTCACACTCGCGTACGCACGCTACGTGCACCACAGTCAGTCGCTCGGCTAATAGAATCGCTAATGATATCCAAAAATAAAAACACAAGTAAATGGAAAAAGTCTCAAATTTCCTGACATAAACAAATATGAAAATGATAAGAGGAAACTTCCAAACAAGAAAAAGGAAAAATGGTCGATTGCAGCAAACTGATGGACGCACAAAACATACACACTGGGGCGTGAAGCTAAAGGAACAAACGTATTAGGCCTTTAATAAATGTGTGTGTGTGGAGAGAGAAAGATATAGTGTGGAGACAGTAAACAAATCTCGAAGATAACAAAAACATTATTACTGCAAAATCATGAATGTTAAAACGATAAATATTTTAGAAGGATATTCACAATTTTAATTGCAAAATTTCTAAAGGACTGCACAAAGTATTTTTAATTAGTTTACTTTCGAGAGCATTGTGCTACAAGTTCAAGGATACATTCACTCAGTCTTGTTTCCTTGTGTATAGTAGTTGATATTTGAAGATGGAGAGAAGGAAGTAGTAAGTGATACAAAACAGAGTAGTTCTCAGAAACTATCGTGCTCGGAAATTCTTGTGGTCTTTCCGTCGTCCTTATTCAAGATTTACACAGTCATGTTGTGGATGCGCATTTGACTGTGTGTATGTGTGATATTTTATTTATCCATTTAACTCCACACTCATGTTTTATTCTCAAACATAGAGTCTCACAATGAGTTGTCATTACATGTCATTTACTCTAAACGTTTACTCCTCGTCCGAGGATTGTGGGACATGGAAAGTAGAGTAGGAGATTCTGTTTGAAAAAAAAACCAAACGATTGAAATGTAGTGACTCTTAGACTAATCTAAGAAATCAGCAATTGATATTTAATCGTTGAAGTAGACAAAAGATTGATCAAAAAAGAAAAAAATTATTTCACGGCAGGTGGATATTATGAGATGAAGAGAGGATATTTTTTATTACGATTCGCGAGGACTGAGTGAGGCAAGACATTGAGTCAAACAGTGAAAAATACACACAGTGACACGAAATGATTCCGAAAAGGGTAAGGAACCCTGGAAATACATTTCCTTTATGTCCTACTATGTCCTAAAGAAGACATTTTTACCCGCAGTTCACGACACCCTAAAATATCAATAGAATTAAAAAGATATATTAAATTTTATTTTAATGTTGTATTTTTAAAATAATGAAAGACTTCTTATTTTGTCTAATATCTAAGGTACAAGACTGTTATCAATACAAAGTACGACAAAACATATAAATCAAAAGCCGAAGCCTTTCAATATTATTAGTCTGAAAACAAACAGTTACAAATCTTGTCGATTCGAAACACAGGAAGCAATGATTTTGCGCGAGGAAGTGTGTTTTTAAAAGTCCATTGCCTTGTGTTTTCTTGTTTTGTGACGAAAGAGACATTTGTTGATAATGGTTTTTTGTGTAATAGGTACCAAGCTATAAACGAAGATGATATTAGAGAGGATAAAAAAGTCAAAAGCGTTTTACTTAAAAAACTGGACAAACCGATTCCAGCAGCCTGTAAATTTCAAGGATTCTCAAAACTAAGAAATAAAAACAAAAAAGAAGTGAGTGTGATCGTCCTTGCCGAGCGTCGCCATTGAGGAAGAAAGAAACTGTCTTCTCTCAGTTCCTCATTATAGTTAGCTTTTGTCAAACTGCTAGACACTTCGACGGCGATGACTACATTCGTAAAGAACCTCTTGTACCTGTCTGTGTTTACTTTATTTACAGCAGCCAACGCATACGCCACCCATTCAAAACAAACATGTGAGTTGTATGTGCATGTAGATTGTCTAAGTGTAAAGTTCATTAGGTAAGGTGTAGTTAAATCGTTAGACTATGAATGAAATATAAACATTGATAGACCAATGGCTTGTCCTGTCTCATCGTTAAGGAAATAACATACTAGTGTGAATGTATGTATATTTAAAACTAAAAGAAATTTTGTCGATTTGGTCTTTATAAATACTACGACGGTTGGAGATGACATGTCATTTCTTAATCATTAAAACATAATTTTTAGTGCAAGATCTTACACGACCAAGCACACAAAAATTAATTTTTGGACTTTCAGTATCTTTCTCTGTTTTAAACCTGTGAAATATTCTAATATATTCTTTTCCAAACGTTTTTCAGGTGCCACCTTAGATCTTGTGGACATGGGCTCTGAGCCCATCGAAGCTCAAGAGGACAGCTTTGTAAACATAACCTTTGCACTTAAAACTGAGAAGTGTATGTACAACCCAAAGATGTTCCTCGTGACAGTCTCATCTTTTGAGGAAGAACAGCAAATTCCAGTCTGTACAGTAGTCTTCAAACTCAGGACATGCAGTGTCGGGTCTTTGATGCATTCTTGCGGCTGTACTCAGAACGATCAACTGATTGGTTGGGTCTACATTAAGGTAATGAAAGGTTTGACAAAAGTTCGTCTAGAGTGGACTGACACCAGCAGACTAGCCACAGAAAGAGAAAGACGAATTTTTGTCACCGTTACTCGTAAGCATTTTGTTTTCTTCCGAATCATATTAGCATCAAAGTACACTCCATGTATGGATTATGTTGGGATTTTTATATATTCATCCATTTATTTATTTTTTTTATCCTGTTTACATGCACGGTTGTATGTATGTATTGATTCATGTAATTGGTGCAGGTGTATATGATGGCGTAAATTTGTATATATCTTAGAATGTATTTAGAATGTAACTGTGTACGTGTACTGTAGGGAAGAAAATAAAAATCATTATGAATAAATATAAATTAAAGATTAAACATAAAAAATAAAACTGATTATTACAAAGCTTAAATGAAAATAACATTAGGTCGGCTAAAGTCTTTCTTTCAGAAGGATTTTTACCATCTTTAAGCACATCATGCAGATATTGCTAAAGTAGCAATAATAGCAGTGGAGTGAAAGACAGCAGAAGAGTCACAAATGTTATACATGTACAATAATGAAGCTGAATAACTACTAGTTATGTTGTATTTCATCTGTATTATCGCAGCAACGACAGGCAATGTACTTGTAATCAGCCTGTCTGTCCTGTGTTCGGCAATGGTCATCATTGTCCTCATTGCTCTCGTGACGAGGAAACAATGGAAACACAAAGGTTTGCACTTGTGTGTGTTTGTAGGTGAGAATATGTGTTCTTTATGGGTGTGTGTTTTTCTTGTTTTATCTATTAAAGCTTACTATCGCTCTTTTTCACAAAACTGCAGTCTTTCACCTAGTAATAATCAAATAGCATTGACTTCTAAAGCCCATCCCTTCGTCGTCGTGACAGACAGAAGTTGAGTAAAGAGATTTTATTCTAAAAGAAAGCCGGCTTATGGATATCTAGTAAATTTTGAACTAGCCTAGCAAAAAATGTTACAAGTATTTTCCGTTAAAGAAATAGGCAAAGCAAAGGATTGGTCAAAAAGCGCAGAAACAATGAGTGTAGAGGCATATGAATATTATAATTAATTTGTTAATTTATTAATTTTAATAT
>SRHC01002659.1:0-13795 GCA_004794325.1 Pomacea maculata
TGCAAACTGCGATTGTTTCCATTTTGAGGTGGACGCAAGGCTTTTGGAACCTGATCTCCTGCGCGTGTGTTTTTAATTTTTTTTTTTTTTATATTTATATACACCCGTCGAGCGCTCGAGTCCGATCATGAGCGGGTGGGGAAGGTCTGCTCCAACATGTCTACACCAGCCTTGTCGCTGTCTACACTAAATCATTCCCCTGACGGCCATTTGTGTAATAATCCTCACAGCCAGCGACGTGTGCAGTCAGTAATGGTCGAACACGACGGTTGTTCTTTTTTGTTGTTGTTGTCGTTGTTGTTGTTGACTGCTTTGTCTGTCTCTCTGACAACAGAAGCTCGCGTCAGTATAACGGGACAAGTGGCAAAAGAATATAGAAGTTTGGAATCAGGCATCCTAGATGGATATTCATTTTTTTAATACGCATGATCGTCGGAAAATGCGTTTTATTTCCAATTTTTTCCTCGTGTCAAGAATGACATATTTCTCAAATAGACGAAAATAATGTTTGAATTTTTAATTCTTTTTAGTATTGATGATGTGAGAATTTGTCATCAACGCAGCAGCAATAGTAGAAGACAGGGGGAAATCGTGAAAAAAAGAATTTTTCGATGGTATCTGGAAATGTTAGTAATGAATGGACTTTCAAACATTTACTACTTACTTCAGCATGTTTGTCTACGATCTCAGAGCAGCATCTGTACATCGTTTTATACAGCAAGCTGATGTCTTTTGAACAAGAGTTGTTTTGTTTCTGACACTAATCTTCACAACAACAAACATTGAAACGATAAATTCTTGCTGCTGTATTTACGGGCACAGCTTCCACACGCGGACACTACAAACATTTCTGTAAAGTGTTCAAAATTTAAACATTTTATGTTCTTGAAATTCAAATTCAATTTTTATTTGCACCTAATCACGTGTGTGATTCTTGTTTCAAAACAACAAAAAAAAAAAATCGTCGGAAAGACAAGAGTTTCGTGTTCATAAAATCGTCAAGTAATCTTCCATAAAATCATACTCGTTAAAAGTTACAAATGGAAGAATATTTTACTGACAAAATATAAAACATATTATAGCAACAGCCAAACGCACACATAGATATTTAGGCTATATAAAATATATGGACTGTAAATATTTAGGCTCTAAAGCTGCTTTATATTTATTTAAGGCTATATATGTAATCGATACAACTTATATATATAATTATATATTAATCAGCGTATACAAATCAATACGGGTAGAAATCCTTGGCATGCACCCTGCACCTCCTAGAGCAGTAATAAATGTATTAGTCACTTCCGTTGGTCGTTGTGGTTCCCGGGTCTTATTGTACACCCCGTTGGTTCAATACGGGTACCTGTGCCTCGTATTGCAGTTTTTGTGAAGTGTCTTCTGTCAAGAGGAGATTAACGACATGTTTGCTATTTTTAGACAGACTTTCTCTATATCAGGTGACACCCACAAAGGTGTAATGGTTACACTGCAAATATATTTAAGTACCTTAGATTTTGGTACCTTCTTGGAATTACGAGGCTTACAATAAAATTAATTATGTATTTTTAAATAGAATATTAAAATATCTCAAATTTCCTCTTTGTAATGGGAAATAGCTGTAACGGTACTTAGTTGCTCTGTTAATATCTGTTGCCCGCTAATCTCAATGTTTTAGTTTGGCTTACAAACAAATTTCCTTGAAACTCTTGTCCTCTTCCTGGGGTGTCTTAGTGTTGTGAAAATATTACAGATTGTCGAGACATTAACATTCATATAAAATCAAAAGCATTGTTGGATATAATTAGTATTGCTATTGGTTGTTATTTGCATGTAATTAAATAAAGTTTAGTTCTTCTACTTGACAGCGAAAACTCAACAACTTGCTTGTTGACATTTTGTTCCAGTGCTAGGAGAGCACTCAGTCATTGTGTTGTTTACTGACACAATAATAATAATTTTACAAATGTCTTCAGCGCTGTTTCTTAGCAAAGCATCAGGCCCATTATTGTAAGACCTACAAATATAAAATTATGACCCAACAGGGAAGCCTATTGTGATATAGTGTATCTCTGTATCTTAGAATTATTATTATTTGTCTTTCTATGAAACACTGTTATTTACTTTTATTCAAGCTCTGTCCATAGCTAGTCAAGCTTTATATGAGGAAACTTTGTGTTTGAACCTATTTGTGTATAAAGTCATTTTCTCCACACCCTTCAGAGGGGGGATGAATAAAATGTCTAATGTCTTAAATATGGTGAAAGAACCTCGGAAACACAAGCGGGAAAGATATTTTGCACCTGCGGGTGTAATAAGCATAACATCAAATGGTATAGCTGTCTAGCTCGTGAGAACATCAGATCATATAGTTTTCTGGCTTCCTGGCTCCTCCAATGAATGATTTTTTAAGAGATTTTTTTTCAAGTCTGCACTACCTATGAAAAACTTCGACCGATATCGAGTAAACTGTTGAACGGGGTTTGAAGCAGCCATCATTTGCTTTCGTCCTTTTGGTCGGCAAAAGAGATTATTTGCTTACACAATGTGAAATTAAAAATAATTTGCATAAAAATAATTTGCATACGCCTTATCAGGAACGCGTCAAAAATTGTACCCTCCTCCTCTTCCACATCCTCCTCCTCCTCATCATCATCATCATACTTGTAGCTACTAACCATTCCATTGACTACTCCTTGTTTTGGACACTCTCCATCGACTTGTTTCTTTCTAAACAGGTAAAGGTCATTAGGTGACCTTTTTTTGAAGTCGTTAGAGAAGTGACCCTCTCTGTAGTCAGGTACCCCTCTACCCCAAATCTGGGTCGACTGGGGAAAGTTGCCGGCGCCACACGGGTATCGAAAAGGTGCGTCTTCGGATTAGGACACCAGTCCTATAACCACCCGGCCTTCCTACCCGACTCGTCATTGACTTCCTGGGTAACCTCTGTACCGACTTTTGACGACTCTTCCCTTGGCTAACAATCTTCACTGACTCCGTCCATGAAAAAGACTTCATAACAACTGCAGAAATTTCTCTGCAGACATCCTTTGTAAGAAATATTTTCCAGTGGCTACATGTCTAGCAGGAAATATCTATTGACTTCATTACTACTAAACCAGAATGTTGTCCCATGTTAAAAGTACCCGTATTTGTCCTCAATTATCGTCTGACACCCGCTCGTTTAAGGCTGACATCAGACCGACAAAAAAAAGTTTGCTGTCCACCCGCCTGTTACTTCCCAGGATACCAGCATCCGTACTCTCGTACACGCATGCATATTCCATTCTCCTTTACACTTTCATATTTCATCCAGGTTGAATAAAAACACTCTCAAAAATCTCATTCTTACAAACAAGTTCAGTATTCTTTTGTAGCAATATTTTCTCTGAGTGTTTATACGTTTTTACCAGTAAAGAATATGATTGTAAATGCCTCCCTGTTCATTATGTTTAATCTCATTCTGATTTTTTTTGTTACTTTTATTCACCTCTTTGTATCTTTGCGTTGTAGGACATATTACAGCAGACGAATCATGTTTTACAATGATGACAAGAAAAAAGAAGAGCACAACAATACTACGGATTTTCCTATAATGAATTATTTAAATGATGAATTGTCTGATCAATGGATTAAGGAAGCGATGAAAAAGCAAATAAGAAATTATTTTAACAAGGAATTATAAAAAAAATTAATGAACTACCTCCCACCAGAAATATATAGGAAACAATGATGTATCACATGATTATCATTCCTCAATTCTGGTAGTTTTATCACATGGGAGCAGACATTGTAAACCTAATTCCATGTGGAAACTGTTTGTACACTAAACAGTTACTTACTAAGTGTACTGTACTTCTTGTTGTTGTTGTTGTTGTTGTTGTTGTTGTTGTTGTTGTTGTTGTTGGTATGATTATTTGTTGTTGCAGATATGTGCTTCTAGTATTTTTTGCAGGTTGTCTCCATGTATGCTTTCTTTGTTGCTGTAAAACGTCCTATATCTTGAGAGAAGCACATTTCAGAATATTGCTAAAATATTCGATAATTATGTGCAGTACAGAAGAAGGTATACAGAACGGCAAGACCAGAGCGGCTAACTGTGCTTCATGCACCCGACATCTTTCTTTGGTCAATGAGATCAGATCGTACTCAGGTGTGTTAGTACCCACAGTTCTCGATATTGTCTACCCGGTCATCTACCTGACCACCTGCACGTCACAAGAGCTCTGGGTGCCTGGCCAGCAGAGTCCGCGCGCGTGCCTGCACCGGGATACCTACCCGCCACCTCAGTCAAGAGCAAAGCACACACCCCAGCGGTGCTGCCCTTCAGAATCGTTCACAGCTTTGTGTATTAACACATCCATCACTTGTGCCGGCTGCTGGGGTCACAGCTCTCAAGAGGCGGGCGGTAAAAACCACCCGGTTTATGATGGCAGGGTGGACCGAAGCAGTCCGAGTTTTGGACATGGGATGGGTGGAGAGTGGCGGGGAGTATACCCGAGTTTGGGAGGTGAGGTCCGGTCGTCAGGCAGGAGGACAGGAAACCACCCGCGCCAAGCAGAGGATGGACAGAGTCCTAAAGCCAAGAAATATTGCCGACGATGAAGACTTTTCGTGAGTGAGGTCAAAGGTTACCAAACATCTTCATCCTCCTTCACCTTCAACAACCACACGAACCGGTGGTGATGGTGAGGAAAGGGGGGTAGATGGAGAGAGGATGCGAACGGACGAGAAGGCTGTGGGGGTGTTACAGTCGTGTGGTGGGGGGAAGTGGGAGTATGAGGGTCACCCAGGGTGCAGGATGGTGTTGTCATCGCAAGAGATAAGGACTTTACTGTCAGGGGACACACGTGTACACCTCGGCCAAACCAGGCAAAACTCAGCTGTCAGCTACACAGGAACCACTGTTGGGGTGTACGAGCTGGGGTGGTTGGTTCAGAATAATTCGGGTAAGAGAACTCAAACTGAAATTTTAACTCCAGGTTAACCAATGCCCAACAGTGACATCTGAGGCCAACCTTCTCCGTGAGACATTCAGTGTTTCGCACAAAATCCTTGAGAAACTTGCTCGGTAAGTAAACAGCTGAAAACTCCTTATCTGTTTCTTCCAAATGTTCATTTTTCTTTTTTTGTTTATGTATCTTTTTTACGCAGTCTATCGACGTACTTCCTAGAATACCACATGCACCAGGGACAGCTGTTTTCGAATATTTCTGTTCAGCAGCAGCTTACATACACTAACAGACCCTCACGATCCCACAAGACATCCCAAACATGTTAGCAAGGAAAACAAGGATTCATATTTTTAACATACTGTTCTGTGACACAAGATTTGTTTGTTTGTTTTTGTTTTTGTCTTTTTTTTTGTACAAAGGTTAATCACTGCAATACATTTCAAACCGATGCGGTAGTTTTTATTAATTGTTTATATACTACAGTTGGATTTCTAATATAGGCGCTTTCCTCTAGTCATTACACAAACCTACATTTTATGATTGTTTTGATTATTTCCTATTCTCTTCAGTTACATAATAGTTATACCACCAAACCTAACACAATCAGAAAACGGAGTGTCCAAGGAGCCAAAACAAAATCCCGCAGTTACTAGTTGTACGGGTATGTGATATTTCTATCAAAGTTTTGTAAAATATTTACATCTGAAATGCAATGATGAAGTGGGCCGTACTCACCAACGTTGTGAAGTGTTGTGAAATTCGAAACCAACAACCAATCATCGGATCCTTGCCGGCCAATATTTCTCCTGTGTCCCACTATGAATCATGCCGCAATGGCCGTGTGGAGCGGGCGTTGACATAACACTCAGAGATGTCAGGTATTTCTCACAGAACCCAAGCCTGCGCCATATGCAAGCAGATTATCATTTTCTGCATGTGACACACGTTCTCGGTGTCAGCGCCTTTTTTTTAAAAAAAAATTATTATTTCGTTAGCCACTCCTTCGTGCAATCGGAGAAGAAGTATGCCAAGTTTACTTGTAATGGCTGGCTGGATGAGATCGGGGTGGATATCTCTTGCCCCGCTTAAAAATCTTTATCTTGATTTTTCTGATCGCAAACTTCGGGGGATCCCCTTCCGTGTGGGGATTAATAGTTTCCACTCTAGCTTGCTTTTAAGGTCAAGATAAAGCCACTTCAAAGCGCAAATCCTTGCTCGTAGATGTGTAAGATGTTTATGGCCAGTATCGGGTTATCTTCGACACTTTGCGTCTACAAAATTTTGACTGCTCGCTCTCGGGAGTCTCCGAACGTGGCCGGAGATTGCCGAGCACGGCCAACTGCTTCATCACGTGACTGGCAAGGCGACGAGTGATTGGCAGATCGGGACGTGTTGGGAAAACCTAGGTCAGACCTGACGGCAATGTTGTAGGGAAGGTGGGGAACGGTGATGATGAGCGACGATAAAGAAGTTACTTCATCGAATATCATGCATGATGATAAACAAACGCCGGTTGGTGGAAGAAGTGTCTGCGTCATAAATGGCGGTTGAAGTGTGTTGGGAGGGGGGGGGAGGGGAAGAGAGTGGAGGGGGTGTCTAGCACAGGACACAGGGCCACAGTTGTAATGATCTGCTCTGGGGAATGTGTAGTTAGGGGAGGTAAGTACAAAGATTGCCATCCTAATTAGCTGTGTATTTATTGATTGTAAATATCCACATTTTAATCTAAAAAGCTCGCGCAAGGTGAGGATACAAGCGATGATGTGTAAATTCATTGTAAGCATGATCACACGGGGATTAACATGGTGAGCACTAATTGGAAGACTGAGACAAGAAATAATTTTACAACCACTTTGTGTTCGTTCGAATACATTAAATTATTTTTTAAATTAATATTTGTTGCATGAAATTAAAATCAGAATAAAGTGAACAAAAATTATAGCCGGGCGGGTAACAAGTAGTAACAAAATGATGTTTTATGAAGAGGAAAATATTTAAATACTGTTATTTCATCACCAATAATTGGTTGCCTGGGTTGATAGACAGAAATTTAGACAAGTTGTAAATTCTAGAAATCTGTTGTCACATTTTTGCATTATGTTTATAATTATTGTCGACGCTGTGAATCTTAAATGCTATTTATTGCAACATTAGCCTGACAGTCTTCGAATGTGAAATGCGGGACAATTTCTAAGCAATTAACGGTTACATTAAACACTTTATTTATTAATTTGTAATTGCATTAAATTTTAATTTTGCAATATTTGAATTATGTTTTGAATAATGCTATGTTCTGGAACACATTTAGAATCAAATGAAGTTTTAATATTTCTCTAAATAATGAATGTAAACACATTTATGAATTACATTATGTTAAATACAGTAACTTCAATGTAATGCATCGTTAGTATAGAAAATGGATGTTTTTAAAAATTTGTCTCTCGTTATAAATTGTAATGTCTTTTATATCACCTTCGCATTTTACTGTTCTTTTTATTTCAGTGGCTAGAAGAAAGATTGAAATAAATAACAGGCACATTCCATAGGAGGAAACAGTCCCTGGAGATGTGATCATACATATGACTTCCAGCAGGTACTGCTTCTCCTGTGTGGGGTAGTATCTATTCACCTCATAATTAATAAGTAAATGGCTTATTGTGATTCTATTATAATCGATTGTTAGATTCTTACTTAACATTATTTTCGTAGTTTTGTATGCAAATTTTAATTTAACTGTCAGCGAACATATTACTTGCTGATTCAAAGGAGCATATACAATATTTGGTCAGTAAGATTTAGGCGAGGGAGAAAAGGGTTTTTGGTCTTCATCCATTCATTTAGAAAGACAGACGGAAAGACAGGTTGGACGACAGAAAAGCAGACAGACTGGAAGTAGGACTAAAGACAGAAAGAAAGACTGAATGACAGTCAGGAAGATAGGCAAACAGACAGAAAGACAGCTTGGACGACAGAAAGACAGACTAAAAGGAAGACGAAGACTGTCAGACACAGAGAAAGACAGAATGACAAACTAACCGAATGACGGAAAGGCAGGAAGGCAGATGGGTTAAAAAAGTTAACAAAAGTTATATACATCACTGCAGTTATGGACGAGAGCAGCAAAACTCGACAATGAGTGGGGTTGGGGGACTTAAGACAAATTAGCCTTGTAGCTATGCCTTATTAGCAGTTTGCTTTTCAGTGGCATTAAGCCACTTGTGTTTTTTGCGAATTTATTTTGCTAAAAATCCTCACGAAATAGTTAGAAGTAAGAACTAGTCTCTATCCACAGTCTACATTCTCTTGTTCCATGTGAAGACAGTTGTGGTTCTCATACTGACATCACTAAAGGCAGCACACGACTGGACAGCGCTGTTGGCACCAATGGTCAAGTGATTCTTGTTCAGGACACGATGAGACCACCCAGAAGTCAGGTGGGGCAGGTGACAGACATGTGGGTAGATGAGAAAGACAATAAGGAACACTGAGGGACAAAAGAAAGTGTCTTAGTGAAGACAATCCTGGTCTCGATGTTGACATTCTTAACACGCAAAACATTTTAAGACAACAATATCATCCTGTCACGGCATTCCTATAAGGTAAGAATATTCCTAAAAAGAAGACAGGAAACCTGCACACCACTGAAAAAAAAACCCAAACCTAGAACCCTTAAACTCTATCTTTCTTACTTTATAAATTGAACAGGAGCCCCTGACATCTGACAAAGAATTAATCTGATTTCATCCGGAAGCCTCTTGAGAGTGAAATAAAACGTTAAAAGATTTTTTAAGGCTGGAGCTTTTGCATGAAGGCCCCCAAATATATTTCTTGTTGCTGAGGGCACAGCCAGATTGCTTATCCCCACTGTCGTCGAGTCCAAGCAATATACCGCAGTGCAGGGGAGATAACTGGAGAGGCGCCACTTGAGGCAGCTGCTCGCTTTCATCTCAAGTCACCTCCACCACAAAACTGAGGAGGCAAGAGATTCAAGTTGAACAGTTATATGAGGATGCTGCCAGAAAACACAGGGTTCACAGATAGGAAGTTGCAGATGAATCAACGCTGCTAAACCGGAAGAAGAATGAGGAAGGGAAGAAGCTACAAATAAGAAGAGTTTGTATATTTTTGAATATATATGGATATAAATACTCACGTACATTTGTTTAATATTTAATACTTCACTTTATGAAACTTGTTGACACAGTTAGGTTTATTTATAGAAACCGGACCTAGTTCTTAACCGGCTGACCTTTGACTCTCAGCTGTACTGTGTAAGTCATGATGATGACCACTGAAGACCTAGGATTTTGTAGGATGTCACATAAATAAACTTATTCCAAGTTGTGTTTTTTTGGCAGTTATCACGAAACTTTCTTTCATCCTAGATCAGATGTTATGTCGATATAAACAGGTTTCCGAATCGGACTTCTCATCCCGCAACATACCGGATTTTTAAAAAATCACACGATATATAAATTATTTTGTTCTGGTGAACTATTATAAATCCGACGAGTGTACTATTCCTGAAATAAAATATTCCTTGGCCGTGCAATGACAAGAAGGATTACATGACAACCTCTTCGTTAACAAACATTCATTAAAATACTGTTTTTAGTCAAGTTTTCAATGAGTTGCTTGGCGCTCATTTTTCATTGAAACACCACCACCACCACTATATAGCTTTTTTGCAGCTGAACAAATCTTCAATGGTTATATTAAATTTAAGACAATATTTTGTTCTGCTTTTCAAATGTCAGGAATACCAGATGTGCATCCAAAATAGTTTATCCTACAAACCCCACATAATGTCATAATCGACTATAACCACGGGAGTTTCATGGGTACTCACCCCTGTCTCAAACTTTCACTGTCCTTTTCTTGATAAAATAGCTTCATTCACCTTGGAAACACCCGGAGAAAGAGCTAATGGGACATTGCTGCTCCTAAACAAGAAACAAAAAATATATTTAAAAAATGAATAAATTAATGAAAGAAAAAAAGAGCAAAATTGTCTCCCTTAAACAAGATCACCAAGAAAAAAATACCACTAACCTAATAAACAAGCAGGCAAGGAAATGAAAGCTAGTTGTCATAACAACAATAATAATAACACCAACAACATCCTGAATTACACCGTCTACACTCACAAGCACTTGGCGGCGCTTACCTGTAAGAACACACAGGATTTTTTTCTTTCCTTTATTCTTTGGCGACCCTTCCCATCACACTTCTGTCAGGGTTATGCGACTAACAACGACTTGTGTGTAGCAAGTATGATCGACACCCGCCTCTCGCACATTAACTCATGTTTACCATCTCGATGGAAGCAAACAAAACCAAATGTTCGGTGGGGCGCTTAGAAAACACTTGTCAGGAGAAGGAGACGCACTCAGGCGACACTGAGCTCAATGACAACATCTTTCACCTGGGCAAACATGACTTACACTTCTTCTTCACATTCGAAATAGAGGCGGGATCATAGGAATATTCCTGTCCAAGGAAAAAGAAAGTAGTAGACCTGCAGACACCGTGTGATAATGTGTGGAGTGTAATACTTTTAATTACACGCTGGATACCGTGTTGGAGGACAAGGAAGGTAAAATGAGGAAGAGGGGAAGAAGAATATAAAAAGGAATATAAAAAGGAATACAAAAAGGAAAGGGGGAAGACACCCTGTTACAATCCCCGACCCCCGTATTTGTTCGGATCTCGTTTTGTAATTTCCGTCAATAACAAGGGCACTAATGGTGGACATTTTAGAATAATTTCTTACAGATATTGATATCGTAGAAAGTATTTAAAAAAAAAATTAAAATAAATAAATAAAAAATAAAAAATAAAACAAAACAAACAAAAACAAGCAAAAACAAAAAAAAAAAAACCGCAAACACACACACACACACACACACACACACACACACACACACACACACACACACACACACACACACACACACAAAATAAAACGAAACAAAAGAATGAACACATTTGTAAGAAAATTACTGACCTGTTTATCTGCCGATGACTTGCCATGATGAGAGGGACAACTGATGTGTCGACATCTCCCCAGTTCACAGTTGGCTTCATGAGAATGCCTTCATCTCATTTGTTCTCTTTCATATTCATTTTTTCTAGAAACACACATGTTATTATCGTTTGCATCTCCTTGCTTGAAGATAATCTGTCTTCTTAAATGGTGGTCAACGAAAAAAAAAGAAAAAAAAAGGTTGGTGACACTTCTTGAAGAACAACTTCCAGTGTAGTTTTCTTTTCTTTTTATCAATCAAAAAATATCTATTTTTTTCGACATAAATATGATATAGACTTCATGAGCATCCAGCTACACTCTATGTGGACTCACATTTGGTAGTTTACCTCCGTTGGAACACGCGATGTAAACATCCCAACCGTTCGTAGGTGGGAACCAAGCTGACTCCCAGGTTTTAATTTTAATCTTGTCAAGATCAGCAAGCACATTCTGTAGGATAATAATCCCAGGCGGGTGTCGGGTGGGCTGAGGCTGCATGGAGCTACGGTCCGACACAGGTCTGTGTTCTTGCCAATGGTAAACAAGTTCTCCGCCGGAGGTTTGCGTGCGGCCATATCCTGTCTCATGGTCACACTGTCGAGTGCTCTCCATAAACTCTGTAAATCCGCTTGTAAAGTGAAGCGACCCCTTGCTCAAACACATCCTATCACTCCCACGCAAGAGAATAATCGCCGGTTATATCGTAAACTCTGTGTGCAAGAAGGGGTCCGGTGGGGAGGTCTTTATGGCACTCTGACACCATAACAGACAAACACCCTCGGGAAAGTCCACCCTGAAGGAAAAGCCCCTAGTCCTACTTCAGTCCTCATTCATCTATAAATAATAGGTACTGGGTAAAATATATATATACATGTATTTCGCAAACAGTTCTCAGACACTAACGTCCTATCATGTCAGAGCAAAGAAAAATCGAAAGAAAAAAAAAATCATACACGGGTACTCAGGTGAGCAAGGTATGCTGGATGTGTCACTACATCCATAAAAGCACCTTTGGGTTTATCTTTCATTCTTGTCTTACGTTCAGCAAGACTGCTAGTTTAGTTCAGAGAAAAATGTCTTTTTTTTAAAGTTTTTAATCTTGAATTTATCTTTAGTTCAATGAATGTCAATAAATCCCAATCATTCATTAAACAAAACAGAGACCCAAGATAGTTTGTAAGTTTTTTTTACAATAGTTTAAGAAGTGTATAATAGGAATTTTATCGTTAAGTGTGGGCTTCGAAATCTTCATTATCGTCAACAAGATGAACATAAAAATTTATCAACAGCAGTGGGAGACAACGCTGGAAGACAACAGGAATGATTGAGCACATTTGTCTCCCTTTTGCCGTTGGTCTAGTCTCCACCTTGGTACAGTTATTGTTCATGTAGCGATGTATGTTTATTTATTTCCAGAATGTGAAGTCCTTGCTTCTAAAGACATACAAGATGAAGCTGAAAAGAGAGACAAATAAAAGTTTATCCCATGGAACGAACGCAAGACTGGGATGACATCGCCTTCAACACCTGGACTCCGACTAACACTCCCAAAAATCGTCTTGCCATTCGAAAGACTTTGTTTTAGTTTAGGGTTTTGTTGGTTTTTGTGACAAACTGATTGACATATCTCTTTTGTCTTATTGAGGTATTTTGTTGTCCATTTGACGATTGTTTATTATGTGATTTTAAGCGGTGTGAGTCAGTGAGTGACTAAAGGGTGAGCGTTTGAGTAGAAGAGTGAAGAAGGGAGACAGAGAGAGTGAGTAAACGAATCAACGAACTGTACTTCGATGAGAAAAGAAAACAGCAAGGAAGAGTGTTTGAGAGAATGCCACCTTTGCCCAAAATCTCTGCCTACGAAGTTTGTCTCCCTCCAAAGCTCAGACAACCTCGCCGACATTTTCCATAGTGGATCCTCCACTAAGCTGGTGGCCTTCCCTGCGCTTGAAGTGTTTACTTTCTGTTCAAGAAATAGCCAGCTCGAGATTACGGCCCTTCACCCTGACCTCTATGACCCAACGAGTGCGACGACGGGAGACGGGTGGGGTTTGGTGACGCGGCCCCCGTCAAGGGGACACAACCTGTGCTGCGGCCGGGTACCAAACATGTCATATCAAGATACTTCACCACAGTTATCACTCGCTCTCTGCGGGGTAGCTAGTGACGGGGAGCAGTTGGGAGATTTCGCTTGACTCGCCCCCCAACAAACTTCTGTCAAGGTGAGGCCCTGGTGGGTGGACATTTGAAACAATGGCCGTGAATCGCTATCATTTGGAGGGTGAGAAGGATCTTGAAGAGTTCTCGTAATAAACTCAACTCCTCCATCTTTCGCACTCAGCGTTCACCGAATTTTGTCCTTGACAGGTCGGATCCTTCACCTAATCGCGGAAGGTTTTGTTGAAATCGTCGCTCATCGTCTAAAGCCGCATGTTGTCACTCACATCGCCTTTCCTCAAATTTATCATGTGACACTGTTTCTTTACGTGTATGCGTGTCTGTACGTTAGCTTTTCGTTTGTTGGAGAGTGATGAGACTTTGTGGAACAACTGTCCTCTTTATTCTTTCAAGCTTTCCTGTTTTCTATGTTTCTGTCAGTCGATCAGTAAGTTTGAAAACCAGACATTTATTAAATCATTTCATGAACTGCTGACGTTGTGAAGGAAGAATAATACATTTCAATAAAATTTTCATGACTGGAAGCATGACACTTATCTACCCATTGCATAATCTCTTTTAATACGTGTGTCCTTTTATTCAAATTTACTTTTCAGACAATGTCCAGAAATCTCAAAAAAAAAATTAATAAATAAATAAA
>SRHC01002659.1:33574-46536 GCA_004794325.1 Pomacea maculata
CCTTTTAGATGTTTAAAAACAAAGAGAGAGGTGTGACTGGAGAGGGAGAGGGTAGTCAGCGATGAGAGATTGGGGGAGAGAGAGAGGGCAAAAGGTGAGAGGAGGGAGATTGGAGACTTAATTGTTTAGAGGGGGATTGTGTTTTGAGTTTTGGAAGTGAGAAGTCACTGCATGCCGAGACAGTGTACTTGAATAGGGAGAAGAGATTTGGAGTTTGAGCCCCCGCACCACTCGGTTACACAATGTAAACTAATTTCACTAATACCAGTATAAGAAACTTTTTTAAAAAAATGACCACCTTCGCGACCCCCTTGTAGGCACGTCGCGACCCCCCAGGGGGTCGCGACCCACAGGTTGAGAACCGCTGGGATAGGGGATGGGTACAGTTGAGTGATCCGATGTTTCCTTTCAGTGCTCTTCGTTAAGCCGAGACCTGTCTTCATTCCTGCCATTACTTTCATCTATTTCAGTTGAAGACAGAGTGGCAAAAGGTTATAGTGGAGGTAGTGAGGTCATAAACGTTGGTAATGTACACCAAGTTAAAGACGTCCACTTGGACATTTTTGTCCTAAAAAAACATTATTCTATATTTCAGAAAAATTTCTATAAACAGCTAGTAATGTCTTCTTCACTTTTTCCCTAAGAAATAACTCTTTCGGATTCAGCCTGTCCTAAAGCAAGGTAAGGCTTTGAGACCTCATGAGACGTTTATAAGATAAAAAAAATTATTAGTATTGGAGTATTGGATTAAACAAGAAGGGTGAATGCAAGAAGATGTCTAGTTGTGTGAAAAATTTTCACTTCATTGCAGCAGCCAAGATGAAAAATTATTAAATCAGAATGGGAGATAGAATGTGTTTAAAAAAAAAGGGTGAGGAAGAGAAAGAAAGGAAAGGGAGGGAACTCACGTGCCATTTAAAATAATTTTGTTTTCTGTCAACGCATTGTGACAGTAAGAACCAACGCTCTCCTCCTTTAATGACGCAGGTACTCGGCGCCTGCTGTACATACAGCTCACAAAATAAAGCCACAATTAAATCCACACATTAACAACGGCAGGTGCGGCCACCCCGTTCCCCTCCTTCTACCCGCTTGCAGTCGTCGGCAACATGTGGCGACCGACCCGAGGGTCGAGCGAGACTCCGTGTTCTTGCGAGACTTCACCAGCGGAGGCGAGAACAAGTTCTGTCACTTCTGGTTTTACAAGCAATATCACTTACCTCGCGAGATTACAGGTAGGTGCATGTGTTATCTGCCTCGTCCCGCCAACTGCGAGTCTGGCTGTTTGTCAGTTGTTTTTTTAAAGGTGGGATGCAGAGGGTTGTACAGACGAGCATCTCTGTCCCAAGGCGCTTGTGATTCCTGCTCTTGGAGTCTGGTTGCTGGATGCAGCGATGACTAACTATAGCTGACAACGGCAATGAAAACGACGATGACGATAATGTTGATGGATGTTGTTGGTGGTGATGGGGATAAGTGTTGGAGGTTATGTGAAGTCTGTGTGTGTGTTCGCGAGGTTTGAAAGCAGACAAGAAGGTCAGAAGAAGGTACAAGTGAAGAGGAAAAGCAGGAAGTGCGAGAGACAGTCATTGCTTTCGTGGATGATAATGTAAAGGAAATGGGTGTTCCTGTGAATTCTGGGTTCAGCTCCACGACACTCAAGTTTTGTAGTCAGGGTTCCTCTTTGGTTTTAGTAACAAATAAAACGAGCATCTAAAAACAAACGACAATTACAATTGACTGATTGTCTGATGGATGTAGTTAGCCATCAATCCATTGATTAATCGAACGGGTGATTTTTATTTTTGGGATAAAATTAAATATCCCACCGATTTCTGGAGGATGCTGTGTACATCTTCATGAAAACTGACCTTACTTTTTTTTAATTAAAGAAGATTTTGTTTTCCCCTTTTTTCTCAATTAAATCAGCGGGTAACATCGCACACGTTTCTCTCCTTGGCAGAATAGGAGTCAGTGTGTAGAGAAAAAGCGAGTTGTTGAGGCGGAACCCACAGAATTACATCTCAGCACGTGCATAACGGAAGAAAGATTGGCGTTCACGGCGGACACTCGGTGCCGAGCAACTCTAAACAGCAATTAAACTAAACTCTCCCTCAATCTGCCGGGTACAAAGAGCTGCACACAGGCACATGGTTTAGTGTGTGTGTGTGTGTGTGTGTGTGTCTATGTGTGTGTGTGTGTGTGTGTGTCTATGTGTGTGTGTGTCTGTGCCTTGAGATCTCGTAATTTTTAATAATACCACCATCACCACCAACAATAACAATAATGTTCATTTATAAGAATTTGACAGGGAATCTTATTCGGATATGTTACTTCCGGTGTGTGCTACCCGTGATTGAATTTGAGATTCCATCTGTGAAATGGCGGGTACCTGTGGCGCGCCTGGACAGTGGTGCGGATACCCAGGTTTCCCCAGCGACAGACCAGCACCCTGGCGAGCGTGGCCGTGCTCCGTCCTTTGTCTTCACTTGTCTTATCTCCGCCAGTGGTCAAACTGTCGTGACCAGTCCACATGCCAGCCATCACCTCCATAGGTCATAGTTCACGACTGGCGTCCTCGTCTTCTGCTTTGCCATCTGCCACATCTGCATTATTCATGGAAGTGGGGTGGAGGTGAGGGAAAGCATACACCACCCGGTGTAGAAGATTAATCTGTATTTGTGAAAATGTACGAAGTCAATGTTTTAGTAAATGTTTAGAAACTCGCGCTGTATGATCTGTATGTATGTCTGTATGTCGGCGTGGACGTTCACTGTTTTGAGAATTCGTGCGTGTTGGCGTGTATGTATTGCATGGATAATCTCGTGGACTAATACACTAAAACACCACACTACCCTTGTATTAATGGCAAACTGTTCTAATGTTTCATTTTGTAACCATTAACTGTAGTTTTCAGTGGACGATGGACATGATCTGACTTTACCGAGGGCATTCCACAGACTGGAGGTAGTCACGAGGTGAACTGTTTAAACTCGGAGGAACCGGCGACTCTTATCTGTGCATTACCTCTCCTCTGTTTAATATGTCAAGGAGACAGCTTGCTTATCACAACGGGTCAAGGTTTGGGGGAGATCGCAGAAATTTTGTTTGCTGACCGCACCTGCAAGAGGACCACATCGATGAGGTATTGACGATAGCATCTGGTGTGGTGAGGAGACAAGAAGAGAATGTAGAGTATAAAGTGAGTGGGTAGGGGTAGGGGAGTCTGGGGGTTGCTGTGGATGTCGTTGCTGTCTTTTCTGCTGTTCCTCAAGTTCATTTTTCAGATATAAGTGGGATGAAAAGCTTGGACTTAATGATGGTGGCCATAAATGTGCAGGCTGTGACAGGATGAAGATGGCGATGGAAAAACGATGCAGGTGTGGCTGAAATAGTGAAATGGAAAGTCCTCGCCGCCGTCTGCAGGTGACAGGCCACGAGGAACAAACAGCAGGAGGTGATGACAAAGTAAAGGAATGATGTTTGCATAAACTTCCATTCATAAGGTCAAGCAAACTGCAAACAAGTAAACTGACCCCCTAGTCGTAAATCTGCCATGACTGCCTTTCAAACAATGACCTGCAAATGCTTCAAATGTACGACAACGAGAGAGACAGAGAGAAAGGACACACACACACACACGCAAACACACACATTGTCCACTCGTGTAGAATAACCGTTATCTCTCCTCGCCAATCCTCAGTCGCCGCGTCACATCGCCGTGACGTAACACGCGACTCCAGTCCCGTGATGTCAACCTCCACGGCGTCTGCACGCACGCAAAAGGTCATGTTGACACTCGGGTCGCAGCAACCCACTTACGGCCCGTCCCACCCAACCGTTTGTTTGCTCGCTACCTTTAGAGCAAAGGGCGGGGGGAATATTCCGGATGGTGGAGGGAAATGGGAGGGAAGATGAGCAGGGTACCATCACCGGGCTCGAGTAGAAGTGCGATTTGTCGCCAGCAACCCCCCAACTTCTTTCCCCCAATCTCTCGAACGACAGGTACAATCCGTTTATGACAGGAAATGACCACAGGAGCTACAGGTGACTTGCGGTGCTGGTCCCACGCTCTGTCCGCTCGCACTGGATGTCTTATCATGCACCACCTGACCTGTCATCGGGAGGATTACGCCGATGGCGTCCAGCACACGTGACGTAGTCAGGAACGCCGTTAAGCCAAAGGTCAGGTGTGTATTGAACTCTGAACTCTGTTGCCCACAGTCAGCTGGTCCAACTTGCCGCGACCAGAACTCCAATACCTGTCCCTTCAAAGTTTGTTGTAAATATTTCTTAATGGATAATAAACAGCTCAAAATGAGCCATAAGTCAACATGGCAACAAACAGACGAATAACCAAAGAATTTAAACTGCATCAGGGTGAGTGAGTTATGTTTGTATCAAGACGAGTGACAAAAGAGAAAATTTTTCAAGACGACCAGGAACAGAAAGGAGACGTGGGAGACGAACCAAGAGCATCCTGCTTAAGAAATCTCAAAATCTCTTCAAATCTCGCGCAAAGACGGAATGTGTGTGGGCAATCGTGAGAACAGTTGATATTGACTTGTGTACTTTCTCGATAAAGCATCGTTACGCACTGCTTGCTCTCGGGGAAGGGGGAGAGAAGCCCGGCTTGGGTGAGTTACGGTTCCTGCCCGTAAAGCACGAGACTAATTAGCTTTCTTAGTCCATCCGCGAGTCTTTGCGAACTAGTGGTCAACTGTGGTCAGCGCGGATTGTGTGACCAAAAGCTTATGGGGTCTCGTGCGCATGCGTAGCTCTACCTCCACGTGACGTCACAGCACGGGTGTCATGGCTAATTTGTGGGTCTGGCAGCCTCTTAATCAACGGCTTTCCCGACTTTCGCCGGCGAAGCTCTCGGATTAATTGGCTGCATTTTTGTGGCCACTCCTCTCACGCGTGCTGTGTCTAGGAACATCCACAATCAGACCGTCGACTTGCATTGTTCTCGCTGTTTATTTTCCAGTCCCTGTCTTTACTTTTAACCTTTTAAGCTCAGGTGGTTCAATGTGTCAAAAAAATTCTCTATAATATTTATTGTGGCAGAATTAATTTAGATAGTCTAAATATAAGCATTTGTATTCTAAAGAGTGAGGAAGACAGTACAAAATTAAATAATTCTTAGATAAAATTATTGCTACGAAGAACGAATGAGTAGGTGGAGAAAGATGATGAGGAAGAAGAGCAGAAGGAAGAAAAGAAATTAACGAGAGAAGAAATGAATGAATGAACAGAATAATTAAAAAAAAGAAAAAGAAATAGAGATAAATTTTCTGTACTTTCAACAGCCTGCATATAAGGCAACAAAGTTGCTCGGCTGTTAAAATTCCGACCCGTCCGTACAGGGAGATAACACGGGTAGTTTGACGTCAGGTTAAAAAAAAACCGTTGCACACGCCAGGCTTTGCACATGCGTAATGAGGCGTAAACATGGCCGCGCATGGCGCGTGCCTGTGGTCAGAGTTCGATGCCATTTGGCATCTTCACGCGGACCAGGTTTGGTTTCTATTTATAGCCACCCTACCAACATCCGGTTTCTTCTCCACCACCTGCAGATTTGTCTCCCTTCTGCAGCCCATTTCTCTTTTTAGCGAAAAATAATCGACAGGTGAGGAAAGTACATAAAATAAATTAAAGGTGTTCTCTGATGGTGTGTACTGATACTTTAAACATCAAGAATATATAAAAATCTGCTCGTGATAACTGAGCAGGGGACTTGCTGTGTCAGATGTCCCTTTAATTCCAGAAAAGGGAGTGGAAGAAATTTTTTTGCTACTAGCGTTGAAATTCTCTTACCCTCACTTCGTTCTCTTTTAATTCTTTTGTCTGGGGATGACTCTTGAAGAGGACGCAGTCCTGGGATAAGGTGAACAGATATAGTATGATAAATGTCAATTCTTCTCATTTTAAACTTGCGAAAATCGTACCCGTCTATCATTCACCATTAACCAACCACCCAAATAAGTCTCAGGGTGGACGTTCATGGAAGGTGTCTGTAGGGTGAGCAGAGCAGACAGCAATGTAGAAATGAGAATCTTTTTGTCCACACATTGTCTGCAATCCGAAGATGCCTTTCCTGACAGACTGGCTTGTCCAATACTATTGTACTCAAGCGCTGGGGAGAATAATTTACGGTAAGTCGAGAGGACAAGAGCTGTCTCACCTGTAACCATACCTCTTCTCCTAGTCACATGTGGACCCCCCTCCTGAGTTCTATTGTTTTCTGGTGTCACGCACTAATAATGGCAAGAGGGCTGGTCAGTGCAGACGATAACACCAGGTCAGGGATCATGGCATTGTCTTGCCACACCGATGTTTAAAATGGGTGGGTGAGTGGGAAGGAGAGGGTGAAAACAAGAGACGATTTTAATAAGGAGAAAACTAGATTTTTCTTGGTGCTTTGTCTTTTCAAATCCCGTTTCTAACATTTTTTTTTTTTAAATTTTAACAAATTACCATTCGCCACCGTCGCTAAGTTCGAGGGCGTTTATAAACGCTCCATAACATTAACAATGAATATGACAATATTTTAAGAAATTCGGAATCGTTTGTAATAATGTATCTGCTTGGTATAAATCGATGCAAATATTCACTGAAACAATGAGCACATCAAGAAAAGCTTGTATGTTGATTGTAAACAGGAGTTCTACCATTAACGCTGAAGTGCTTTCACAAGTTTCGATGTCGTTATTATTATTTTTTTAATTGTTACGAAATGATCTGATGTTGAGGATTTAATGGTGATTTTATCCAGAAAATGCTCTAAATTTTGATAGAGGTAAAAACCATTCATTTGTTCAAAAAAAATTATGTACTTTCTGCCTCTCTTTTTTTCTTTTTTTTCTCTCTCTCCCCCCTCCGCTCGCAACGGTAAACACACTCACACACACACACTCTCTCACACACACACACACGCATGGGAGACAGGTATGAGCCAAGGGATATAACTAGAGCAACACAGGAAGTGCCCGAACCAGAAGTACCGACCTTTCCAATCTCCAACTGCCTGGGTTCAGGAAGACCTTCACGAGAGTTTCTCGCCTTCAGCTCTTCCAGTTGGACCGCCAGCCCCTCTGGAGAGCTCGATAAGATAAAGAAGGACAGACGCCACGTTTAGAGGGAAGATGACACTGACAAGATAGCGCGAGGCAAGGTGAAGAAGAGGTGGATGCCGGGATGTAGGGTGCTGGTGTTCCAGACCAGGGTATCCATCTTCTCTAGGGTTTGCTGTTTTACCGAAGAGTTTACACAGTCAGAAAGATCCAAGCGAAACATTCAGGAACAGGGATGCCCACAGCTCATGTGCTTGTCTGTCAAAGCCAGGTTCTCTCCATCCATGCATGTACCTCCTCTGTACTTCTCTCTCTCTCTCTCACACACACACATACGCACAGACACTGAGGTAGACTTTTGTACTTTAAAATAATTTGAAAACTTGATTCTATACTGTTACCGGAGTTCAGTAGTTAAAATACATATTTTAAATAAAAGAACACCAAACAAAACGGGAAAAAAATTGTCATTTAATTCTCAGGACTCTTTCAAATAGGCACAGTCAAACAAGGGTTAAAGGTGAACAAACAATTCAGATTCCTGGACTTGTAATGCCTAATTAGCTTTAACGGTCTCCATTTTTCATTTGTCACATGTTGAAAACTACTTTCTTTGTTTAAATAATTCTAAAACTTTGGCAGCGCTTTCATGTATTGAGAACATCAAGTATACCATAATCCCATCGGAACCTGTCAAGAGAACGATTAACAAATGACAGTTGATTCATCATAATTGAAGTCATTAATAATTTCTCCTTTTTTTATTTTTAAAAATATTGTCGAAAAAAAAATTTAAATAATAAAACAGCGGCAACACACTGAAATCTGGAAATACATGATGTAAAGTCTCAGTGTGGAAAAGAGAAGTGGATGAATAGTAAAAGAAAAAAACAGATGATGATGATGAGGAGGAGAAAGATGAGGATGATGGGAATGAGGATGAGGATGAGGATCGGGACGAGGATGAGGATGAGAATGGGGATGGGGAGGAGGAGGAGGTATAGAAAGTTACCTACAGAGATTTTTTTAACTGCATTTGTTTTTTAGCACTTCAAACTCAGCAAAGAGACAGCATCTGGCCGTGTTGGTAGGTTTGCATTCTCTCCTGTCATCGATATGCTTTAGTAAGCAGGAATGTGTCCCCCGTTATCGTGGCTCCGTTGCCTCTAGCGCTCTGGCTGGTCTCCCCTGCGTGTGCACGGGCGGGCGCCTCGAGCCTGGAACACGTGCAGTCAGACCCTGGAAATACGATAAGAAAATATCAGCGCCATAATCTCAAAATACATTAACTTTTTAAAGTGCCCGTTTTGGTTTCGGCTCCCGCTTCCGTTTCTTGTTTTCACGTGGCCTGGTGGATTTCGGCTCGGAGATTAGAGTGCTCTTCTCTTGGACTACGAGAGGGGGATGGGGAGAAGGGAGGAGAGATACTAGGAGAAAAAAAAAAGAGAGGATGGAGAAGAGGGTGAGTGAGGGAGTGAGATTGTAAATTTTATTTCCTGCTACAGAAGCGGCCATCTTATGAACTAGATGGATTACCAGCCTCTCAGCTGGGTCGTAGCGAGAGTTGCATTAGGGATAGAGCTTATCTCCTGCCTTGCCACGCAAATGTCAGTGCGCCAGGGACTACAGCCGCTGTCAGGCCCGTGCCTTTGCTTTTTTACTTGCAACGTGTCACTAACTCGGTGTAAAAACAAGAAATAGAAAGAAAAAAAAAAGGAAAAAAAAATGTCTCTTGTGTGAGTGCAGGACGCACTCAGAATCTGACAGTTACAAGAGCGAACTCAGGGCCGGGTGGATTCCCCACCACAGACGTGCACCCGCGGAACCGAACCGAGCTGCTTCCTTGGTGGATCAACGACCAGTTATAAATGGAGTGGTTACAGCTTCCTGGCAAGTGTAGTGGATAATGTGAGATAAAAGTCGAATCGAAGCGAAAACAAGTAGATTGGTGAATTAAAGTGAGATATATTCACATCGTTAAAATCCTCCAGTGGTTTACACGTATGTCCGTTCATCCCCCACACCCTCAACCCTTCCAAAAACACACTCAGACATTCCGTTGAAGAGAGAAAAAGAAAGGAAGATCGAGAAAGAAAAGTTCTTAATTTCAGTTTTTGTTAACTCGCTTACTCTCTCCATGTTTACAAAGGAAGAACTTTAAAATTATTTTCAAGAACACGTGTACTACCTTTACTACCAATTTTTTAACAGTCTGAAATACTCAAATTCACCACTTCCCAACTGTAACAAAACAGCTCTGCTTCTTTTGTTTATTTGCTAAATAAAGAGTAGGTCTGAATTTTTACTCAAATTGTGACAATATTCCTTCTATAATTCATTCTCGCGCATAAACACATTGAAATTACTCTTTGTTGCCTCTCACTCTCCTCTCCCTCTGTCCTTGCCTCTGTCTGTCTGTCTGTCTGTCTGTCTGTCTGTCTGTCTGTCTGTCTGTCTGTCTGTCTGTCTGTCTGTCTGTCTGTCTGTCTGTCTGTCTGCCTGTCTGTCTGTCTGTCACACACACACACACACAGAGGCACACTCCAAAACACACAAGTGCTGTGGTGTCCAATCTTATCACCCAAAAAACAATTTTTTCCCCCACCAAAGAAATCTCATTGCTTCAAATATTGCTATCACCCATCATGGCCTGTTTTTCTTTTAAAAATTTTATCTTTCAAACACTTCTTCCTCATACCCCGTAATATCCATTTCCTGCCACACCATCCTTCACTCTCGGTCCTGCTTCTTCGATTTCTTTTTTTCAATAAAAAGAGGGCAGAAAAAATTCCAGCGCAAGTCTTCGATCGCATATAAAACAAACATTCCCTACATCGCCTGCCACCCTGACAAGTCCCACCCGATTGGACAGCCCGAGTGGGTGGGAGGACTGGCTGAGTTTCACGGATCAATGAGCAAGCCACACACCTGGTGGGTTACCTGGAGGCAGGTACCGAGACTGTCAAGCTGCTGGCCAGTGGAAATGTTGGGATACAAGGGTATCAAGCTACCAGTCGAAGGGGTGGGGACTGCAGAGCGGGGTGGATGTACAGACGAAGAATCATAGATTATTGTTATGAATAATAAAATGGATTTAGGTAGCACAGTTTCCCCTCTTCACAGTAGGTGCACACAAGGCAAAATGTTGTACAAAATCAATGGCAGTTCTTTGTCAAATAATAACAAAAATAATTGAAAGATACAATATTCACATACGTAGACTTTTGTATAATAAATCATTTATATTTCAATGTATTATTTAAAATTTTCTATTTTTGTGTATTGTATATTTGGCTTCCTTATCGGATTCTAGAATAGCTTGAGAAATTAGAAATGTCCTGCTAAGAAAGTGTAGAAAAGAAAGTAGATATAAGAGTAAAAAGGAGCGAAAGAGAGAAAGTGGAAATTAGTGAAAAGACAGAAGAAAAAAGTCAGTATTGGCAAACTTAATTATTAGAAGCTTATAAGGAACCAAGAACATTTACACTGAAGTAAATAATTCATAATAAATCCTAAATAAATACATAAATATTTATCTAGTATCTCTTCCACGATGTACCATTCACTTGCATGATTATACTGACAAGAGAAACATCAGTATTAAAAATTACTTAATTAACAAAAAATAAATAATACATATAGCTTGTTCTCCCACACCACCTGTGTTATTTAAAATGAGGAGAAGAAAAAAGAAGACAAAAGAATGTTAAATGAAAACGAAAGAAAAAAAAAAGAAAATAACAAATATAGAAGAAAGAAGATTGCATAACAATTGTTGTGCTTTACAAAAACATAAATAATGATTGTTTCCTTTATATCCTTTGTTTCCAATTGGGCTGCGATCAGCATCTGACCAAGCGTCTGACATGGTGGCCCCCAAGTGGCTGAGTAAACTCCCAGACTGATGGACGATAGGAGAGGGAATGAAGGCCAAACTATTCACAATGTGATTTTTATCCCAACCCTCGGCGTTTTGGGAGAACAAACACCACAGTCTCTTGTGCGACCATCCTTCACCTGCGAGAGGAAGGGTGGGTAGGTGTGTGGGGTGGGGTGGGGTGGGGAAGCGCCTATGAAATGTGGGGGATGGGTGGATGATGGTGGTGGGGAATTTTAAAAACCGGCGCTCAAATAAATGGTTTCAGTTTTGCGTGAAGTAGCCTGCTTGTGGGGCGTTATCATAGGCGGGTTATATTAGCTGTTCGGAAGACGCCAAAACAGCATAGAATGGCTAGCATCGACTGATAAGACCCCGGTACATGCGCCATCTTCCAACTGCCAAAACCCAGAAAGGGGGAGGCAAGAGGAGTGTCACAGAGAGAGTGAGAGAGAGCGAGAGAGAGAGAGGGTTGTAGTGAGGTAGGCAAGACGACTGACTACACTTCTCAAAGACCCCCGTGCCGCCATGTGTCCTCCCGGCAGGCGGCGACCGTCCAGCTACACGGTGACCGGAGGAGAGTGCATGGTCGTGCGCCTGCACGTGTGCTAGAGGAACTGCGTGCATGCGCGGGCATTTTTTTGCACGTGGCAGATACAGGAGGGATCCGAACCCTAGGTTCTGCTGGTCAAGACATCCGTCACTGTGCGTGTGTGTGGAGTTGTGGATTATATTTCTCGGCAAGCCTGTCGGACATACCTATGGCAAACAGGTAACTATTTTTAGCTTATCTTTAATATCTTTTTAGTTTTGGTGTGTTGCTAGGGGACTCAATCTTACCTCTGCAAGTTTTTTTCAGACAAGAAAAGATCATTCCTCGTTTAGTTGAGGTGAGCTGGTTATTTAATAAATAAACCATTGGCATGTAAAGTCGTGTTTGAAAGTTAACTTTAACCTGTAAGTTTAACTTATTTAATTTTGATTATTATGTTTGGCTGATCATTATTACCTGACAAGGCTAAGAAACACATTACCCACCTTTATTTTCACCTCATTCTAGGCCACTCTCCTTCTTCACTCCTTCACCCTTTAATGTTTTTTCCCATCTGTCAGTATTTCCTATTTCTTCGACAGGTTAGTATAGTAATCCGTTTTTCCAATGTGTAGTTAAGTTTTCTTCTACCACCAGTTGTTTGTGTGGTGTTTATTTTGTCTTCCTGACTGCATGTCAGCTTTTATTCTCTGTCTCGCTTCTTCTCTCTCTTTCAGCTCGTATGAAGCTTTTCTAATAGAAAGATCTTTCAAACATTTGATTATTGCCATCTTTTGTTTTATGTATGTTTTTTTAATGAGCCTATTCCTTGTTTGTGTATTTTACATTTTGTTCCTGTACAAGAACATTTTTGACTACTTTAAAGAGAGGAAAGTATAAAATCTATTACTTATCATTATTATTAGCAATATTATTCTGCATATTTTTTGACTGCTCATAAGCTGTCGAAATTATTATATAGATGTACAGTATTCACACTGACAATGTTGTAAACCTCAGTACAACTCTCGCGACTTCACACATCGCTCGGTGTAATGCGCGATGAATTATAATTGTGTCAGTGATGGCTTCCATCAGTATCGGGATTCAGGTAATTCACATAATATAGATTCTAAATGTACTGCATTACCACACAGCTTGCAAGCAGGGCAAGGAATATTATTAACAGTATTCTAACCCCACCCCACTATTCCCCCAAAAATAAACAAACAAAAGCAAAACATAAACGTGGAAAGGAAAATTCGGGAAGTCGCCAATAATTACGAGAAAAAAATGAATATAGATAGACTTTTGGCGAAGAGATGTTCCAAGATACCCCCTCCCTCCACCAGCCAAGAAAACAGTTATCAGTCATCTAACTTTACCTACAAGGACATTTTATATAAATTAGATACTCTATCGAGTAGACAGGTATTTCAGGGTATTACAGTTTAAATGAAGAATACAAATACAAAGGATG
>SRHC01002660.1:0-25905 GCA_004794325.1 Pomacea maculata
TCGTTCAAGACTTGTTTGCAATAGAAAAACCCGTCCGCTCCTCTCTCGTCAAGAAAAAAAAAAAAAACCAGTCACACCACACACATACAAAACAATACTACACTCTTTCCTTTGTTCTTCCAACAAAACAACCTATCAACACCAAACTTAATTAAACACAGATCAGCCGGCAATCCCCGTATGGCGCGGCCCGCCTCAGACTGTTGACACTTCCAACCTCCCCCTTTCCAATTTCCTATCCCCTTCCTAGCTAAAAAAAAAACATTTAAAGAAAATAACACAGCAGGTTTGTGACATAGTACTAAAATGTCCTTTAGTCGTGGCGGGTGACAGTTGTGCGCCGGTGACATGGGAGAGCCGAAGAAACGAAGAGTTGACTCTGAGTGCAGAAACTTCCAAGAAAAGTGGACAGATCTGTACTTTTTTATACAACATGATAGCAAGCCAACGTGTTTGATTTGCAAAGAAAGTGTGGCTGTTTTTAAGGAACACAACATTAAACGGCACTATGAAACAAAGCACAAGAACAAGTATGATGGCATCCTTGGGTCGAGCCGCACTGAAAAGATTGGTAAGTTACGTCAAGAAATTGGAGGCTTGACGAGAATATTTAGCAAGAAAAGACAAGAAAATGAGGCGTCGGTAATTGCAAGCTACCGAGTTGCTCACATTTTGAGCAGAGAAGTGAAGCCATTTTCCGACGGTGAATGCGTAAAAAAGTGCTTGCTAGCAGTGGTGGAGGAACTGTGTCCTGAAAAGAAGAATGCATTTGAAGCCGTCAGCCTTTCTCGCACGACAATTGCACGGCGAGTGGAAGATATGGGGAAACATCTCCAGTCAAAACTAAGGGACAAAGCAGCACGTTTCGAAATGTTTTCTATTGCTGCTGACGAGTCAACCGACTCATCCGACACCGCTCAACTCTTGGTATTTATTCGCGGTACAAACAACGATTTTGAACTTACAGAAGAGTTAGCGGCCATGAGGGGCATGCACGGGAACACCACTGGCGAAGACCTATTCAAAGAAGTTTCAGCCGTAATAGAGGGTCTTGCTCTTCCTTGGGAAAAATTAGTGGGAGTGACTACCGATGGTGCCAGAAGTATGGTTGGATGCCACAGCGGACTGGCATCAAGGGTTATTAGAAAAGTCGTCGAGTCTAATGGAACCGAGCCTCTGAGGCTTCATTGCATTATTCACCAACAAAATCTCTGTGGCAAGGTGTTGAATCTGGACCATGTGATAAAGATTGTGGTCAGCACTGTAAACTTCATCGGATCACAGGAGTTGAACCACAGAACTTTCAAGGAATTTTTGACAGAAATAGAATGCGAATATGAAGACGTTCTCTTTCACTGGTTAAGCCGAGGAAAGGTAGACATTCAGAAGCTGGTTTCGGAAAAGCAGCTTCAAATATCCCACTAAGTACAACTTTTTTCTAATAAAAATGGTATGTTCTATTTTTTTTTAAATTTTTTTTGTAATTTTTGCGGTGAAGCGGCCCGCGACACGCGTGTCGGAAGGGAATATGGCCCGCAGGCCGAAAAAGGTTGTGCATCACTGGGTTAGACAAACTACCTCAACAGTACAATTCCTTTGAAAGCTTTTTACTTGCTAATCTGGCCATGGCATAGTCATGACTACACCCAGTCCGTTGTCCGAAGGGAAATCAGGCAGAAAGTACGGGGAAGGGGGATAAGTGCTGGGTCTTTGTTCAAATCAAGAAAAAGTTTTGACGAAAGACTGCTCTCATGGCTTTCGCGGGAGACGACCCTCGCCAATAAACGATTCTAGTATCAGCAGGCCCTTGGATAACGGCGGTCATACATCTACGAAGTCTTTCCCGACAGAGCTCCCCCTTCTACCCGAAATGGCCGACTAACGAGGGTGTGTGAGAGCCCGTCCCACAAGTGTACCCGATAAAATACTTCAATGTCTTTTTTCACGAGCGCATACCGAGACGCCGACTTATTTATTTGTTGAATACTTTAAATGACATTATTCTTGCCAGATCATGGAGATAATATCTTTAAGCGTTGTAATATGAAGTATAAAAAAGAAGACAAGGGACATGTTAATTAATTTAGTCCCTTGACTAAAGGGAGATGGGAACATGAAAAAAACGGGGATTTCCCACGTGGTGTGTCGTCAGCAAGCGAGTGAATAACTAAATGGGTTGACTGCTCTTTGATGTTTTCCGACCAGATTTTTGCGAAGCCTCTTTCCAGGGTTTGTTTTTGTTTTTGTTTTTTTGCCACGTGGTTCAATCATGACAGCGTCTTGATTGTGGCAAAGGGTTGCTCCCGTGGATCGGCAAAACGCTTCTGGTCTCGTGGGTCCATAGAAATAGTCTTGTGCTTTGTCCACAAGGTGTTTATGGTTTATAGAAACACTCTTGCTTTGAAGTTACTGAACTTTTTTTCTAGGAGATTTCCGTGTTCTCAAGCTCAGCTGTTAAAGTCAACGCATTTCGCCATGCAAGAGGATGGGCTTAGTCTTAAAAATGTTTTGAATAAACTTTTGCAAAAGTTTAGTTTGGCAAAAGTTCAGAAAACTTCCTGTCGGTAAGAGTAAGAATGATAAACAAAAGTACTTTGGATGTTTGTTTTCCTCGCCTCATCTCTTTGTCTGTCTGTGTGTGTCGTTATCTCGCTCCCCTGCTTCCCTGTAGACATGTCTGGCCGCCTGGCAGGCCGCCTGTTTATGACTCTATAAAAGCTTCGTCGTTGTTTGATAACAGATACTTCTCGTGTGCAGGCTCTTTGATTTGCACACGTGGACACGCAGGCACACGTGGTGCAGATGCAATGAACATTTGCTAACATGTCCTTTGTCTCTCTAACACACACACGCACACAAACACACACACGCACAAACACACACACGCACAAACACACACACAAACTCACGCACACACACACACAGTTCACCATAATCTCCTCTGGCTGGCTGGCAAATCCTCCGGGCACTTCCATTACGCCTCCATGTTGTAGATTTATATTTCACAACCGCAGGAAATAAAATATGTCTCGCTGCGGTGGTCAGACAAAGACCTCAACTTCCGTGTTGTGGGGAAATGTTGCAATAGGAATATTTTACACTAAATAAATACAAAGCTTCTTCTCTAATTTCCCTTTTCTCGTTCTTTTCGTTTTCTTTCTTTCTTTCTTTCTGTCTCCTTCTTTCTTTCTTTTTTTCTTTCTCTTTGCCTGCATGCTGTGCATGGATCCATCCTTTGACACATTTCTAAACATTCACTCATTTATTCTTTCTTTCTTCTAATTTCTAATCCTTTGTTTTGCCTTTTATGCTCTTTTCTTACATCATTCTCTTTTATCATCCCTCCTTTTCCCAGGACATTATCAATTTCCGTTGTTAGTTAATCTAATTACTTAGCTTACCCGTGTATGTGCTTCCTGGCTAAGAGTTAATTGTAGTGGCTCTTGTCACGTGACTGAGTAGTCAGCAATGCGAAAGTAGGACTAATGACTCCTCCCTCAATCCCCCAACGCCTCAACCCCAACCCACCTGCTGTAGTCGTTGCTATCAAACCCATTATGTTTACCTGTCTACCTGTGTGTTGAAGCTGCTGGTTTCTTACGTCACACTCAGGATGTGACGCACTTGTGTTCTGTGTGCACGTGCAGCACGCGACTGCCACGACCTTGAGGGCGGGTCACGACCTTGTCGTCCTCGGCGGCCGACTGTGTGCACCCGGCACTGCGGCAAGACAGTGTTTCTCTGTCTCTACCTGCCACACCTGTCTTTCTCTCTCTCTCTACCTGGCTGTCAATCTGTTTGTCTGCTTTTTTATTTATCTTGGGTTGTAGGTCAGTTTGACTAGCTTGTCCGTCAGTCCGTTCGTTGGTCATTCATTGATTCAGTCACTCAGTTCACCTCTTCCGACTGTTTTTCGTTAATTTTTGTTATTTTTATTTTCTTGTTTTATCTATTTTGATGAAGGGTTGTATTAAAAAAATTGATTCTGATTTGCTACTCAGTTGTTTACTTTTGTCCTCTGTCTCTTCTCAGCTGTCTGTCTGTCTGTCTGTCTGTCTGTCTGTCTGTCTGTCTGCCATGCTTGCTTGTCTACATATATATATTGTCTTTATCTACGTCTGCTTTCCAGCCTTTCGCTTTCTCTCCTATGCTTTTTCTCTCTCATCCCTCTTTCTTCTCTTTCAAGGTTTTTAGGACGATGGCTAAATAAGAAAAGCATAAGTTTGCTTATGTTGTCACCTCTATCATCATTATTTTCTCTTTTTTCTCCTATTTCCGTTTATTACCCTTTTTAGCCTCTTTTTTTGGGGTTCGGTAATTCGTTGCAGTTAAATTGCAGCAAAGTGAATGAATAAGGAATATATCTTACTATATATCTATATATGATACCAAAATATGCAGCAAATATGGTGGGCTGTATACAACTTTCGAGTCTTTGCTTTTGTGGAAAGTTGGAAGTTATCTGAAATGTCACATCCTTAACTTTACACTTTTACTTTTTCCGGCGGCACATCATATAAAGCAGTAATAGCAAAAAAAATTTCGAGACGATTTCAAAAATCCAATTTTTGTAAAACTAAACATTCTCGTATATTTTATTTTATTTTATTGATAGATTATGCCCTGTTCTCGTAATCTTACTCTTCTCTCATCAACCACTTCAGAAGGCTCCGTCTAGGCGTGTACTTTTTGTGACCTCACTGCTTGTAATTTTTACTTGAATTTAATTATAAGTTTAGAACAACAATACTGCAATAGACAAGTCTGTATTTTTATTTTTAGGTTGTCATGCGCACTACGTCAATAATTTTTACTTCCGGTGTCAGAATGAAAAGTATGCTAGCTACTAGCTGTTCGAAATCTTCGTCTCCTGACACCTGATAGCTAGAAAGTTTTTTGTTGAAATCATGCTGGGCTTGATCATTTAGGAATGTGCTATTTTGTTTATTTTTATTGTCACGTATGAAACAATAAATCTCTGGTGGCCTGGAGGCAGTGCACTGTAAGTGGCTTACTGTATCTAGGACATGGCCACGGGGGAGCCCTGCCTTTTACATTGTGTGATCAATCAGGGACACACTTGCTTCTGGGTCGGTAGAGGAAATTTTTCACCTGTAGCCCTAAGCAAGATTATAATTTCTTTAAATCAACATCATCATGGCCCTTTGACCTTTAACACTTTCTAAAATAGTTTATAAGGTAAGAGGTCAAAGGTTCTGTCTGACGAGTTTTGTTTATTTATTTTTTTTTACTTTCTCTCTCTCTATCCCACTCTCTTTCACTCCCCATCCGAGCCTCGTCTCTCTCTCGCCTTCCATCTGTCCCTGTGAATTGTGGGTAATAGCCTTAAAGCAATTGGTGCGCACTGAGCATTTATTGTGATGACAGAATTCCCTTTGATCTCGCGCAGGCGAGCAATTGTTCCTCAAATCAAGTCCGACAACAAATGGCTGCTGTCGGGATGGGCAGACAACCAAGATAAGTTAGCAAGAGCTGCACGCAAAAAAAAACCACTCAAAAACAAACACTTCCTTAAAAGCATTTTTTTGTCATGAAAGATCATCTAGAACCCATTGCCAAGTTACAAAGTTGTGCTGCAATTTTTTTTCGTCGGACGAAACCTTCGATTGTTCATGATTCGTTATATTTTTTTTTTTGGTATCTTCCAGTGATTATTTTAGGTTTAGTAAGAATGTTTTTTCCTTTATCAGTGCTATCCGGTGTTCATCAGTCACTGGATTTTTTTCAGCATTTCAGTTTAGATAATTCACAAAGCATAGCGTGACTTGTCTGATGCTAATTCAAACGGAAAATAAACTGTTTTGTACAAGGTTTATTGTTCTTTTCTATTGTCAGTCTTCTTAATATAAAAGAAATAAAAACGCCTGTTAATCTTCAAATCGTGCTCATATAAAGGGTGAATAATCGCAAGAATACATCAAAGATGATAATGAGGACTTGAAGGAGAAGGATTGTGATTTATTATTGTTATTGCTTTGGACTACAATATGAAAGCCAGGATTTCAGTCGTGGAGGGAAATCCAATAAAAATAATTGAAATCCAATAAAAAAAATTATTGTTTTCCCCATTTCTTGTACTCGCGATTCCCAGTCAGTTCCAGCCACATGTAGCACCACCTTGCCAACGCAGAAGCAAAACTAGTAAACAACAAACAAAAACAGAAAAACCTGGAAGCTGTAACCCAGAAAGGTGGCGACAACAGTTAAGTCCCATGATTGGCGTATCGTCAAATGTCTGCAAACACCCTTTCCGGAAACTCCATCAGTTGCTACAAAAAGCTCGTTATCAAATTACGGCTTTCCTGCTTCTCGCAAGAGCGAACAGATGACAGATCGCTGGCCACAACTTAAAAAAAGCAAACCCGCAAACACAATTTAAAAAGTCCAGTCCCAACAAACAGCAAGATCGTGGTGGACAAACGTGCGGTCTGGCAGGCAGTGCTTCTGGAAGGGTCTGTGGACAACGCCTTCTAGGGACCATGGCTGCCGAGTTGGTAAACGAAAGAAATAATCGAGTTAGGTTGCGAGCAATCAAGCCTCGCTCTGACCCGGCTGACCTTTTTAGCGCGAGAGATCGTCGTGACACGAGAGCTGGGAGTGAGAGAGAGAGAAAGGTGGGAAGCTGAGGCAGAGATGTATGAGAAAAAAATTCAAACAGTTCTCATCTTGCAAGCCGATTGCGTAACATAGTATTTTCTGTTTTAAAAATGTTGCAAACTGAATCTTATCAGAGATGTAGGCTAACACCATGAGTGTCGTGTATAGAACGGTTACAACTTTTATAACTGATCGTTTTTTCACATTTCTAGTAATCGAGCGGTTCGTGTTTCCTCCTCTCTAAATCATCTTTTATTTTTCACGTCTGCGCCTTTCACTCCGCTCACTGCTCAAACAGAAAGAGATGAAAGGAGTGATCGTTCGTGATCGTTCATGTTTCATAGAGGGCATTTTTTCCTTATGAAAGATTTATACTGCGTCAGTCTTTTAATCTGTCAGTGAGTGTTTCTGATTTTCGTTTCTGTTGTTTCTTTTGATGTCTCATTTTGTATTTTATTGTCTTCCATGAAAGCTGTCTGATTCAGAAAGTTCAATCAGGCGTGTGGATGATTTATCTTTGAATAATCTATTTAAATTGAACGAGGTTTCTGACACTGCGACTTTCTCTTTCTGTCTTTTGCTCTTTCTTTCTTACATAAATGTAGACAGACAGAGGCATAGTCACCAAACACTCTTAGAGGTGCGTACTACAAACGCAGAAGCCTTTAAGTGGAAGCAATTTCCTTCTTAAAATTATCATCAACAACATCAGCAAAATAATTCTCCCTCTCTCTCTCTCTCTCACACACACACAATAAACATACATGACCACACTTACATAAACAAATACTCATCTACTTATCTACTCATCTACTCAAACCCATACATGAACATTTGGACCATGGACGTGTACAGGTGGACTGCTGTCTGTCTGCCGAGACCAACGCTTAGCCTCTTGCGAAGTTCTCCGCTGTTAGTCTCGGCGAGCCTAAACAAAGAATGAGACTAAACCGGAAGCTTTGTACACTCCTTCCTCGTTTTAGTAGTTAACTAGAAAAAAATCGTCTGCCAGCAGTCCAGCTATACAAGTTCGTGATTTGCACTCACCCACACTCTAACGCTGATTTGTCCACTGATTGTCTCTGTCTCTCCGTTCTCAGTGCATTGTAAGGATGTGATAATTTGTCTTTATCTCTGCGACATCACAGCCCAGGTCGACGACCCGGTGTGTCCACGTCACGCTGATGTCGGCAACCGCAAGTGCGCGCGCCGCTGCGAGACCAACGTGGACTGCAAGTCGCGCAAGAAGACCTGCGAGTGTGACGGCGTGTGCGGCCGCAGCTGCGTCAACGAGAGTGAGTGGAGCGTGACAGCACGACAGCAAACTGACCGTGACAGTAATGACATGACTGTAACACCACGTACTTGTATAGGTGGATTGTTGTCTGTCTGCCGAGACCAACGCTTAGCCTCTCCGCTGTTAGTCTCGGCGAGCCTTAACAACAAATGTGACTAAACCGGAAGCTTTGTACACACCTGCTTCGTTTTAGTAACTAACTCGAAAAAAAAATTATTTTAAATTTGAATAAATTTACATTAAAACACAAAGCATGTTAAATAATGAGACCACAATTTGCGTCAATATTTAATTTTTTTAGTTTAATATAATGTAGATAAACTGTAAACAATTCAATATTTACGAAGTATCGAAGATACTGGAGAGAAACATCAATAATAAACCCATGGATACTACAGTAAACGGCAGATGATAGAGGAGCATGGATTCTAGAATATTCTGTCATCGTTACAGATGCTAACGTGAAACACAGATGAGAGATTAGTTATTCCATTGCTCTTTAATTATTAAAGTTCGACACTAGAATAAAACGAAAGTCATAGAAATGAAGATAGATACGAGAGTGTTGCTTAATTATTAAAAATGGAACCTAGAGCAGAATACAGAGAGAAAATCGAGTGCTCTTCTTAATGACAGATGCCAGTGTGGAATAAAAGTCAGACTCTAGAAACTTCTTTAGTTATTAATACTAGGAAACATTTTAAATAAAACTAATGGGAAAAATCATGATTACTTGGTTACTAGAATAGAGAATAAATTTCAGAATTGTCAGAGAAAGAATCGTTTGTAACTCCAGCTGTTTGTCCACAGATCTTCGTTGTCTTCCTGTGGTTGTGGACATAGCCCATGGCAAGGTGAGTATCCTCCCTTACAACAAGTTTGGCGCCGTGGCCCGTTACACGTGTGATGATGGCTACACCCTCATCGGACTTCCGCTCCGAGTCTGTCAAGGGGACGAAACCTGGAACGGCGAGGAACCGCGGTGTGAGCTGAACCATAGGCTGCTCGGTAAGTTCTGTCCCTTGAGTGTATTAATTATTAGTCAACATCCATTTCAAAGAAGCTTTTTAGTGTAAGGTGTATCGAATCATCGCTAGCAATGCAGCTTTCTTATCTTTAAGTCCCGTTGAGGCCAGGTATTCATGTCGCATCTGTAACCTATAGATAGGCTGCGTGACCTTTGACACTCACGTCTGAAGTAGGACCAGTGAGTTCTGTCCCTTCACTGAAGTCACACGTAGGTAAAATGGCGAAGCACATCAGTAGATATGCTCTTAGCTCGTCTGGCAGACATCGACTAGTGCCCTGGCGTGTGACCGGACCGGACCCGACCGGCAGTAAGACTTGATTGAATTGTTGGTGCCGTCCGCTCCCAGGTTGAAAAAAATCGACTGACAGTTATCTGCCCTCTGTCTAGAAACCTCCCACGAGTGCCACAGCCCTCCCATCGTCTACCACGCGCATCACTCGGGCGCCGAGGGTCAGACGAGCTACCAACTTGGTGCTAAAATCATCTACCAGGTAACCAAGCAAACCTGCTGTCAGACTCTTCTTAGTTTTCTCCTTCCTCCTCCACTCTCTCCTCCTCATCATCATCCATTATTCACCACCATTCTACTTTTCCATCCTTTGTTTTACTCCTTTATCTAGTTGCATACAGGTCTAAAGGACACCTGTATGTCCACAGACTTTTTCTCTTTTTCAATTTCCTCTCTTCCTCCTCTTTTACCCTTTTCTCTTTTCCTGTTTTATTCTTTTCATCATTGTCTGTCTTTTAATTATTAATGTAACTCTATTTCCGTGTAAGCTTACTCATTGACCTAGACCGCTGTCCTCCGTCGCCCGGAAACGAAGTTTCTCTCAGGTCTTACACATGGTTGCTGAGTAGCTGACCTCCAGACTAACCCTCGTCTGGCTTCACTAAGTGACCTCCTGCTTCTGTCTCCACAGTGTGACCCCGGGTACACCCCGAAAAAAGACAGTGTGGACCGAGCTTGGTGTGTGGGTGGCGGAATTTGGGTAGGACCCAACATGACCTGCACCAGTAAGTATGGACGTCGTACACCAGTGACGTCATTTCCGGCTTTCACTTCCTTTACTATGTAAAGATCCTTCTCTGAACACCCACTAAAAATGCCACGTAACACATTGGAGAAAAGATGTTCACACTTTCGATTATGAAAGTCTCTCTTAATTATTGCACACTAACGTGGTCGAAACACCTGTAGGTGATCAACCTTAGATTTTATCTTTTCTCAGGTGCCACTCCACCTACTGCCTGCGAGCCTCCCCAACCGATTCTTAACGGCTTCGTGGAAGCTGTGGCTGCTGGGGTCGGTGCTGGATCCCAGATAGAGTACAGGTGCAAAGGCGGTTTTTACCTGGTCGGCAACGAAATTCGCACCTGTCAGAAAGACGGCACCTGGAACGGGACGGAACCAACCTGCGATGAAGGTGAGAACAGTAAGTGTTCTTTGGCTGAAAGCACCGCACACCTGCAGAGCACATGCATGTCACATGATCACGGGATATATGTTTGAGGACTCACAGAACACCACGATGTCTGCACACCCAGAGAACACTTGTATGTCCAGAGATCCGAACCGCAGCTTTATGTAAGCATACGACAGGTAGTCAAACAATCACAGAGCACATTCATGTCTGGACTTATAAAGAACACCTTTACATTCACTCCAGAGCATCTGAATATTCACAGACCCAAAGAAATTTCGTATGACCACAGACTCCCAGAAACCTGTATCTTCGCAAACCCAAGGAACACTTATATGTTCGTAGATTCCCCATCACCCTCAAAAAAAAAACAAACAAACAAAAACCTCCCATTCAGCTTGTTTTCTATTTCTGGATGGTCTCCGACAATTTGCGAATTCCGAGTAATTTTATTGATGTACGAAAATAAAGTATTGTCATGAGTCAGAGTGACAGCAAGTTGTTGTGTTGGCTTCAGTGGCTTGCGGTCCACCCCCGCACGTGGAGCACGCGGACCATGACGCTTCCTTAACGCAGTACCGCTTCGCCATGGGAACCACGCTGACCTACACCTGTAAGTTCGGCTACTACAGGGAGGGCGGTCAGCGCGCCACCTGCAGCGGCAAGGAAGGCAACTGGATCGGACCTCACATGACCTGTAAAGGTGAGAGGCGAGGGGTCGAGCAGCATGTCTGCTTCTCCAATTGAAGTCCATCCTTAACCATCTCGTGTATATATATATTGCTTGACGATACGTGGTATTAATTGTGTGATTGTGATGGGGGGAGGCTTCTGCTGTGCTTGTGTTCAACCTGTGGAGGAAATGCTCTCTGATTCGAGTCCCCTCGGGCCTGTGACTGTAAAACTCTCATTGTCTGTTTTATCAGCGGAGCGGAAGGCAGGGGAGGAAAGTACTGGCATCTTTTTAAAAGTCGTTTCATTGTCACGGTGAACCACTTATTGTAATTGAAAAAAAAGCTACGCATCTCATCCCCTCTCTCACTCCGCACTCCTCCCATAAGCAGGTTGTAGACTTCGCTTTTTTCCAAGAACTGTCACAAAGTCACGTGATTGGACCTCTCGTGACAGCTCGCGACTGCGGAGCCCCGGGCGAGATCAACAACGGATGGCGGGACCCAGGGTATCGCTTCACCTACCCGACCCGCGTGACCTACCACTGCAACGAAGGCTACGAAATGAGGGGCAAAGGTTACCGAGAGTGCGAGGCCAACGGCGAGTGGTCCGGCGTGTTGCCGTCCTGCGAACGTACGTACGCGTGCAAGCCTATGTTTGTGTGTATATGTGTATATATGTATCTGTTTATTCTGTTATTTGCAACATAAAACGATGTCATTATTTTAAAAGCGATGATGGAGCAACTACTACTACTACCACCACCATATAACTCGTGAGCAGGCCTCGAGGTGAGCCTCGATCGCCACCAGACCAGAAGCAAGACCTTCCCACCTTCCATTTTTCGACACCAGGGGTTCGAAGACTGTACATTCAAATTCCGATCCCCTGTGATTCCAGCATCCTTACATTACCTCCTTATTTTTTCGTCACACGCCATGCCGCACCACCATGCTGCTTGCCTTTCATGCAGCATCCTGCAGCATGGCTGCTGCGACAAAAACTGTTGCGTGCTGCGGTCCCATTAGTCTTCATCTGGAATCCACGTCACGGGACGATGACACTGGCTGTGGCCGCCCACCTGGGATATGCTGATAATGAGTAATTACACGGGTATTCTTAATCATCTCCTCCCACCCTCTCATAAATAAATACAAAAATAAATGGTAAAGATATTCAACTAAAAAAATAAAATATGAATAAGAAAAAAATATAAAAGTTTTTAAAGCCAAAATGTGAGACAATCATATACAGCAGCGGTTCTCAACCTGTGGGGCGCGACCCCCTGGGGGGTCGCGACGTGCCTACAAGGGGGTCGCGAGGGTGGTCATTTTTAAAAAAAAAGTTTCTTATACTGGTATTAGTGAAATTAGTTTACATTGTGTAACCGAGTGGTGCGGGGGCTCAAACTCCAAATCTCTTCTCCCTATTCAAGTACACTGTCTCGGCAATGCAGTGACTTCTCACTTCCAAAACTCAAAACACAATCCCCCTCTCAACAATTAAGCCTCCAATCTCCCTCCTCTCACCTTTTGCCCTCTCTCTTCCCCAATCTCTCATCGCTGACTCCCCTCTCCATCTCCAGTCACACCTCTCTTTTTTTTTAAAAAACATCTAAAAGGCACGCATTCAGCAAACGTCCATCATTCACACCCTTTCACGTGCTCAGTCCTAGTACTCTATAGGTCCCTGACAGAAGGCCATGACCAGACAGTGCGCTGCGACTGGATAAAGAAAGCAGTTTTAATCCAAATTTTGGATGCAAGTACACGTGTTTGTTCTGAAGAAGAT
The DNA here is from genome assembly GCA_004794325.1 of Pomacea maculata. Classification (NCBI taxonomy): domain Eukaryota; kingdom Metazoa; phylum Mollusca; class Gastropoda; order Architaenioglossa; family Ampullariidae; genus Pomacea; species Pomacea maculata. The sequence continues at coordinate 12,830 of SRHC01002660.1, forward strand.
AGCCATGGATAAATTTGTGCTGCGAAAAGGAACTGATTGCGGTGGTTTTTTGAAAAGAAAAAGTGAAGAAACGAGCGATGTGCAAGTTTTGGGTGCTGGAGCCGATGAAAAACCAGAAAGGCCTGCTACGAAAGTAAGAAAGTATGACAATGAATACTTGAAAACTGGTTTTACAAACATTATTGTTGATGGTAAAGAACGGCCACAGTGTGTTGTTTGCCTCGCAATATTAGCTCCAGAGAGTATGAAGCCAAACAAACTACGGCGCCATTTGGAAACTCGGCATGCGGAGTTAGCTTGCAAACCTCTCGAATTTTTTGAACGAAAATTGCAAGAATACAAAAGAGACAAAAAAACTATTTGTCTAACATACATCAATTCCTAAGAAAGCTTTGATGGCTTCGTATCAAGTTTCCTATCGCATTGCTCAAAACAAAAAAGCACATACGATCGGAGAGTCATTAATACTGCCTGCAGCGTTGGACATTGCACGGACCATGATAGGAGAAGATGCTGCTACGCAACAGCAAGCCATTCCTTTGTCAAATGACACAGTTCGCCGAATAATAACTGAGATATCTGAAGACGTGTCTGATCAGTTGATCAGTCGTATAAAACATCGCACCCAGGTTCGCTTCTCTATGCAACAGCAAGCAGGCTCAACCTTCTCATTAATCAAAGTGAGTGTCCAATAAAATAATATTTATTAGCACCACAGAATTTGCTTTAGTAAAATTTCATTAACAGTTATACTTCTTGCAGATACGAACTTTGTTCTTCCGTTGTTGAATTGCATTGATTTCCTCGACGCGGCGTTAATTCGAGCTTAGCTAAGGCTCCCCCCCCCCCGCTCTTCCACCGACCTAGCTGGCTAAGGGGGGTCGCGGACGTACCGGTGTTCGTCAGGGGGGTCGTCACATGTAAAAGGTTGAGAACCACTGATATACAGCATCCACTCTTCCATCCAACCCTTCCTCCCATCCACACACATACAAATTAATAACTCCGATGAATTTTTATCGTAAAAGAAATGTGAAACAAAACATTTTAGATATCAAGGTTCAATGAAAAAGGTTTATAAAAAAATGTGGACTTCACTGAAGTTTTTTTTTTACTTCTTCATGTGTGTGTCCTCATTCCTTTCTGAACAAAAGAGAGCATCATAAGGTCTGAAGCTGAGACGTGGCTGTATCCTCTGATTAAGAAGTTTCTCGAAGAACTTTGGTGTGCAGGGTCAGGAGGCTTTTCAGGTCTTTTGTTAATGACTTCGCCTCTTGCACTCCCGTGAAATTTGCATCAGAGGATGTCAGAGTCTGCCAAGCCAAGCGGTTGGATTGTTTATGGCCGGGAGGTTCTCTCTGGCATCGGTGACTTTGTTTCAGTTTGATTTATAGGGGACGGGAACTATTTGCTTAGTTTCGCAGTCCATGATTGGCGGAATGAAAGGAAGGCAGCTGAGTAATTTGTCGTTCTGTTACAGACACAATTTGTCATCCTCTTTGTGAACGAAAAGGACGAAAGAGTGATTCTGGAATCATCAGACCCCGAGAGACATGAAAATGCACTCTAGCAAGTGCTTTGAAACTCGGAAACACTTACATCGCTTTGTACACAGATGTACGCGTGAATAGATATTCACACCTCCCCCCACAACACCTCACACGCGCATGCGCACTCAACAAAAGAGAGTGAATAAAGAAAGAAAAGAACCACAGGAAAGGATTATAAAGTAGACTTCACGGGTTGCGAACCTGTTGAACATTTTCCAACCCTTTCTTGACTAGGATTCTCACGCATACCAATCCCAGCTCACATCACCCGTTTCAGGGTGAATCCTCGATACCCACCCGTACCCGCTGATGCTAATAATAGTGACATTTTGTACGTGACTTTTATTATGAGTGTGTGACTCTTGTGGGTATGAAGGGTGCATGTGGGAAGTGGGAGAAGTTTGGGTGGACGGGGTACACCTGCTTGTGATGTTCGTGTCTCCATCTTTCTTGCAGCCATCCACTGCTTGGAGCTGCGGGCACCCCTGCACGGGACGATGATCGGGTCTGGCACCACCTACGGTTCCGTCATCAGGTTCATCTGTAACGACGGGTTCAAGGTGGTGGGCTCGGCAGAGCGCACGTGCCAGGCCGACCGCACGTGGAGTGGCCAGGAGGCCTTCTGCGAAGGTGCGGCGTCTGCAGGTGTTGTTGCCCGTGCATGGCATATTTGAGTGATTATATCTTACCTAGTCATGCTTGTGCATGGGCTATTAGAGCGGTAACAAATTATCTAGGTGTGATTTGCATGGTCTGCTTGATGATTACACATTACCTAGGTATATTTACATTAATGCTTGAGTGATTACAGAGTACCTAGGTGTAACTGTGCATGGACAGTTTGTGTGATTACAGATATCTAAGTGTCATAAAATATGCATGAAGTACTTGGGTGATTACAAATTACTTTAGTAGGATTTTCATACACAACTTGTGTACTCACAGATGACCTAGGTGTCACCATCTGTGAGTGATGATAGTTAACTTAGGTGTGATTGTATGTAGACTACTTGTGTGATTACAGGTAACCCATGTGTCATGATTTGAATATGGCAAGCATGATAATACGCATGACAGCATGAGAGTAAGCATAATCTAACATGGCAGTATGCATGACATTGCATGAGAGTATGCATGAGCAAGGTGTGATGGTTTTCTGATACTACTACTACCTTCCTGTCACTATGAGTATCTATGTGATTGTAGATCACCCAGGTGTAGCATGGCATGTGTGTGCGATAGTATAGTTACTCTGTTTGAGCCATCCCCGATTAATTTATAAAGATTTTCTGCTTGTAAAAATAGAAGTAATTTCCAAGTAAAGTTTGCTGTATTAACCCTGAGCTACCCACTCATTGGCTGAAACAATTAAGGGGGACTGTTTTCACAGGAGGAGCAAACAGGTGGAGGACATCTCTCTCTGCCTCTCTACCTCTATCACACACACACACATATTTAAAAAAGTCTTAAGAGACTAATTTTTGCATTGTCTTTATATTAACCGACAAGTGTTCCCCAAGATGTCCTAAAATACAATTTAATCATCTCATATTGATGTTACCAGGTCCGTGTACCGCCATCGCAATCTAGTCCTTTCATTCAGTTAGCACGTGCAGTCAGTACGTAAGCGAACGCGCACGAGTGCACAAAGCCAGCCAGACAAGCGAACACGCATGACAAAACTCATGCAGATTTTCATCCATCCGTCTCGCTCCGAAAGAGTGAAAGTTAATCAGTCGCTCCATGAGTAGTTTTCAAACATGAGGCCGGTTTGCGTGGCAAGACGCTAGGAAGCTCAGCTTGATGCCTGCGAATCAGCCATCTTAGAAAGGAGGTGTGCACACGACCTCAGAAGACCCCCCTCTTCCCTCTTCTTTCCTCCCACAACTGTTGCGAGGCAACCGCACCGACGCAGTGGGTGCCGGTAATTCTTGGATGTGCAATGCGGCGAATGAAAGATTAGAAGAAAGGTTTATTTACAAAGAAGATTGAAACACTGAAACAACAAATTTTAAATATCGACAGTCCAGGCAGTAAATTAAATGTGATGTTAGGCTGCTGATATGGAATCCACGCACCTCGGACAGCCGACGATGCAAGCCGCGCCATGTCTCTCCCTCAGGCAGTCCGGATTCAAAACGAGGCTGCTTGTGACCTACTTTCTGGTGTGCGTGACTGTGGAGTTTTCACGGTCCAGCGAGCTAACTTCATCTCTTTTTTCCTCCCATAATTTCCCTACTTTTTTCTTTAGCTCTATATTTTTTAAATCTTTTCATGTTCTCCGGGTCATCAGAAGTTAATGCACGGTGCATGGCTTACAGTCGGGTCCAAAAGAAAACTTTTTTTTTTCATCAGTGTCCTGCTCACTTTCAATCTCTTTATTTCCTTCTCTCTGTTCTTCTCCCCAAGCTGTTTTTTTCTTCTCGCGATTAGCTCCTTCATCACTTTCCTTTTTGTAATTGTGCCGCGAGAATTATCTCCCCATTCCTATGCATGGCGTCTGTAGAGGGAAACTACCGGCATTGCTTCGCGGTATATTTTGTGGTGGTGGTGGTGGTACACAGACCTCAGCTCGAGTCGACTGTCACAGAATCGATCCGCAAACCTATCTTACCCAGCCAAAACGGATGTTTCCCAGAAGATTTCGACCCCGTACAAAACGAAGCGTAAAGATTTATACCTTTAAGACAGACCAAGACTTGACCTCGACAAAAAAAAATTCCTCCTCAGTTCGAAAAACACGAAATTAGGTCACTGGTGTGTCTGTTCAATTTTTCTTGCTTGGAATCAAAACATATCAATGTCAGTTCTTGAAAGCGAGGAGGAACAAAGAGCTATCCTAAATCGCCTTCAGAAAAAAGTAATTAACGTTTCTTTTACTGGAAAATAATATCAACGGACAAAGAATCGTGAAAGCAGAATAAATAAATAAATAAATACAACTATCACTCTATCTCTTGCGTGCACACGGGTCCGCTTTCTACGCATGCATGGGCATGCAAAGTGTTGTGGAGAAATTGGCGCATGCGTAGAACAGTCTAAAGATCGGAAGATAAGGCAAAGATCGTCTTTATGTTCGCTAATCTGCACTTGACAGAAACCATTAGTTCAATTCTAGTCGTCTGCGGGCGAAATTTGCTTCTGAATTTCCTCCCGCCTACCCCTCCAACCACTCTCTCTCTCTCACACCCTCCCTCCAAACATCAATAACAAAAATCGACGTTTAGCTCTCAGTCGCTTCCAGAGACTTTCTGGTCTTACCGAGCTTTACCGAGTTAGTCCTCCGCGTGTAACCTTTGCTCCTTCTCTCTCTCTCTTATTATTATTTGATAAAGGAACGCCAGTACTATTCGCCGACCTTTATTGAAATCCGAGGCTGCACCGACGGTTAGCCAGACAGTTTAGCCTGCAGGCGGATGAAAAATATTGGAAAAAGAGTGATGTAATTTTTAGAGCTTTTACAGCAATGGACAAAATTAGGTTGTTTTTATTTTTCTCTTCTTTCTTTTTTTTTATTTTTCCTTTTCTTTTTTTTTCATTTGACGTGTTTGCGAGCGGCCGATGGCACAAAAGATGTTCCAAAAATACTGTGACGACTGAAAAGGAAATTACTGGCTGGTCACGAGCTGTTTATTTATTGGCTTTAACGTGTCGCACGTTCTTTTTTTCATGTTTCGAGTTCTCGGAGAATATTTATTTCCATTTTGAATCTGGTCGCACGAGTCCTCATTACTTTTCTTATGCAGGAAAGCATCTCAGTGCTGGTCCGTACGACATGTTATTTTCCATACTTATGTACTATTTCTCGATGTATATAAAATATGTAGGTAAGTTTTGTGTATGGAGTACCTTGTAAGTCAGATTTGAAATTTATCAAAAAGATGTCATTGTCTTGCAAAATAATATATTGAATGTATTCGCTGTTACGTTCTCTTCAATGTTTATGCTACTTCTGGCTTAGAGATCACTTATCTACATTACTTCGTATCCTTTTTCTCTCTATACATACACATATCTTAGAAGATATAGAAGGTTTTATTACTTAACTAAAGAGGTATAAAGCTGTAATAAACTAAGGACGAAGATAAGAGTTGGTTCATCAAATGTATCTACCAGTTGGAAAAAAAAACTATTTTTCTCTTTCTGGCGCAGAAATAAACTGTGGCGTACCTGGTCCTATCTGGAACGGTTACCTGGACGGTCATCGTACGACAGTTGGTGCAGTGTACTTCTACAGGTGAAGATACACACGTACAGCAGTGTGTGTGTGTGTGTCCCTGGCGTGTATATGTGTTTGTTGATGTTTATGTGTGTATGTGCTTGAATCTGTACTTGGTCTGTGCGGATGTGTTTGGTCAGTGTGTGTTTGCGTTGGCGAAATGTATCACGTGACACGATGGTCCAAGCTGGGATCCCATGCAACATTTTGCGCAGAAGTTAACCCTTCTGTAATTTCCTCGTGAAATTTTCATTTCAATCTAAACGCTTTTGCTGATATATCGACAGAGAAGCGTTCGTCATGAACAATTTATTTTTACAAACCTGACACAGCAGCACAAGTACTGGACTGGCATGAACGCCATGTTGACCTCTTCATTGCTTTTTTTGCTGTAGATGCAACATTAGGACCAAGTTCCAAGGGGACTCATTCTCCACGCAATGTCTCGAGAACGGCCAGTGGTCCTACCCTCCACCACAGTGCCTGGGTAGGTGCACGCGACTTTCCGATTCCATTAACTCGTTTGCTCGTAAACCAAGCATAAATCTCAGTCTGTACTCTCTTGCTTTCAAACACTTTTTACACGCTGTGTGTATGAGGAAGAGAGAAAGAGTCACATCACCCATAAATGTTCGTCACGTGACCTTGCAGGTCAATGCCAGGTGCCCGCCATCATGAACGGCACCATCCTTAACGGTCGGGAGGGAGCTTGGGCCGACTCGGGTACCACCATCACTCCACAGTGCCTCAACGGCCTCGTCCTCAATGACACCACGGAGGTCGTCTGCAACAATGGGTCCTGGAACATTATCCCTCGCTGCGTGCCAGGTCAGCTTTCCTCGTCACTCTTCCTCGTCAGGGGACAGACAGGGTGGGCTAGTAATCTCCGCGCCTCATTGACATCAAACGTGATGTCCCCTGTGACAAGTCGCTGGGCCTGTCGTCGTACTCCCTTCTCTTTTCCCTACCTCCATAATCCTTTGTTTCTTTCTTCTCTTTATCCCTTAAACATCACTTTTCTCTTTATTCTCTCTTCATTTTTTTTTTTTTTGCTTCCTTACTCTTTATTTCCATCTTCATCAACTCTTTATATCTTCGTTTAACTATTTTCTGACATTTATTTCAGTGTCTTTGTTTATTTGCGTCCATGACCCTCTGACTGTTTTGCATGCCTTGCTTGGTCATCTGCGTCACAGTATCTTGGTCTATTTCTCTGTGTTTGAGAAAAAAAAGCAAATAAATAAGAGGACATTCAATGACATTCAATGTCTCCTCTCCAGCCCCCTGCGACTCGCCTCCTCCACTGGTGGAGAATGGACACCGGGTGTTCTTCGGGGTACGTCATGGTGACCGGGCGCGGTACTTCTGTATCGAGGGGTACAAGCTGAGCAGCGCCAGCCAGCAGTACCTCACCTGTCAGTACGGCGACTGGGTGGGGCCGACACCCGTATGTGAAGAAAGTAAGTCTGTCTCTAGTAGCGAGAGGTCGATTTGACCACAGCATTTTAGTCCACTCGACCACTGGCCTCAGTCAGTTCGTCCACAGTCATGAGTTGATTTGACCAAACGCAGACCAGAACAGATAGACTGACAGAACTACTGGGTAACTGACCGACCAAACAGACAAAAAAAGCAACAAACAAACAAAAAAAATCAAACAAACAAACAAACGACAAAATCATAGAACAAACAAACAGAAAAAAAAGAACAAACTAACAAATGAACAAACTAACATGCAATTAAACGAATGAACAAACAAACGAAATGACTGCCACATAAACAAACAAATAATAAAACTAATAAATAAACTTACAAACAAATTAACAAAGAAACCAACAAATAAGCAAATTTATAAATAAAGTAAAAATGCTAACAAATTAAACAGTACGAGAAAAATGAACAAAATAGCAAATAAAGAAGCAAACAAAACAAATATGTCAGAAATAAAGGACGAAGAAGCGAAGGACCGAGCGACCGAAAAAACGAACGCACTAACCCTCTCACACACCCACATAAACACGAGCGATCGAACAGATGTGCGATCGAGCAGAGAAATAGAGAAAGGATGAAAGAAAGAAAAACAAAGGAATCAAAAGGAAGTTGCTGCCGTTTTATGACAGTAAAAACTGGTTCAGTGGCCGTCCGCTGGGTCATCTGCAAGCTGAAACTGATTTACAATCCTCGAAATCTTTTCTTCGTTCTTTTGGTGACGAGAGTTATGGACCTTTTGCCTTATTCGGCGCAACTCTCCGGACACGAAGGTTAGGAGAAAGGGGAGATAACTTTCCTCTAGGTGGCGTTTTCGTTAGAGGACACATTCGATTCTGTGCTTGTTTATTCTTTCCCTTGTTATTTTATTTACTCTCTCAATCATTCCCTCCTTCCTTTAGACTTTCGGTTCTGTTCAACATATTATGTGTAGACAGCTCAGTAATAAACTTTTTTTCAGGCAATGGGGTGAAGGGTGGGGGATAGATGCTGGTCTCATCATTCCAGAAAACTTCATGACATTAAAGGGAAATAACACGGTGGAGTCATTGCCCCTTTTCATATTTTGCGGCGAGAGATCAAGATGACGAGATGTCTGCTCTTCAGGTGGCGACAGGGTTTCTGAAACAAGAGGTTTCCTTTTCTGTCGCAGACAGGATGACATTAAAGCTGGATGACATTTGGGAGAACGGAGATCAGTTTACATGCATCATCCACTTTTTGGTCCAAGTCCTTTTTCACTTATCATCAAACGATGATTGTGTTTGGTCTTTAAAGTAAGATCAACTTACTGGATGTCTTCTGGAATCTGAAAGCCAACCAGTCCTGGCTTTTATTTTTTCTTCTTTTATGCCAAGTCCATACCCCACTCCTACACCACCCTCAAGGGAAAATTGTTTTTAAAAGTTCGAATAGCAAGGTGAAGGCCAGATTGTTTATTGAAGTTTGTTTGTGTACCAGGGAGGGCGGACATTGTCTCCGTTGCTTCCGAACGCAGCAGCTGGTATTTGGTGTCGACTAAAAATGTTCAAAAGGTGATATCTGGACATTGACATTTTGCACCTGGTGCTGACTGTCTGGCTACATACATAAATGAGAATTATAGACTGGTGGTGATGATAATGACGATGGTAGAGATTTGTGTGAGTGTATTTGCGAGATAAAATGTGCATGCACGACTTTGACTATGAGTATACAAACCTACCTACCCCAATCCTCCTCATCCGTATGATTTGGCACTTTGTAGCAAGACAAACCGAGATTTTTTTTCATCCTCCACAGTTAGCACTTTTCTATCCATTGACTCAAAGAACACGAACACAGGTTTTGTAGATTATTTTAGGCAAATATGAAATTTAATAAACTCTCCAAACAAAATTCAAACTAAAATTTCAAATGTATACAAGCTCTGGCTAAAAGCTCGTCAAATCCTGATCGAGAGAGAGACAGAGAGACAGAGAGACAGAGAGACAGAGCGCATACAAGACTGTCTGTTTAGAAGAATTTCACAGGTCTTGCCTGTCTTTCATTTTATACAACTCTTTTTTTCTTCCCTCCTCCAGACTACTGCCCCAACCCTGGCGAACTGAAGAACGGGAAGGTGTATAAGATCGGGCAGGTGGGCAAGTTCATCTTCCACGACTTTATCTACACCATCAAGCACGGCGACCGCCTGGTCTACGAGTGCGACCGCAACTACCGACTGAAGGGTCCTCGTGGAGCCGCGTGCGTCAACGGCGAGTGGAGCCCCAAGGAGCCCCCCCAGTGCGTGCCTTCCCAGCATCCTCTCTTCCACAAGCTGTGGAAGCCGTACGAGGAGCAGCAGGCGCTGGTTTATCGCCGCCGTCGATGACGTTGTTATTCTTGTTCGTCGTCGACACAGTCGCAAAAAAAAAAAGAACCAACCCCAAACCAAAATGGACACGTTGGTTTGGAGTCTACAAGCATGGGAACAAAAGAAAAGAGCGGCTATCGTTGTAAGGTCGTGACATGTGTAAGCTCAGGTCACTCGTGTGACCTGGGAGCAATTTTAAGATGACAGACAGGTACAGGCAGGTGCGAACCCTTTGAGCTATCTCAGAACCCTGCTGACAATCACTTACGAGTTTTTCTTGTTCCATCAGTCGTGTGTGTGTGTGTGGATGGGTGGCACTAGCTTCAGACAGACAAACACACACACACACACACACAGACAAATTAAGAGAGAGATTGAGAGAGATATTGAGAGAGAGAGAAGCAGAAGCACGAATGTTTTATAATGTGTCAGACTAAGATGCGAACCACGACCATTGAGATTCCTTCTCGCACGCCTCAATGAACAGTGACGTCATCCACGTCATCAAGTGACGAAAAAGCTTTGTGGTGACGTCACAGAAGCAGAGGCAACATGAATGGCTCGCTGTCCTGTGTCAGACGATGGCACCATCCCGTTACCATGACGACAGCTGGCGCTAGAGAGCGGATCTCAAGGTATTTCACTGAAGGACAGCAGCGAGGCTGCACACGGCACAGGTTGAGCTGTATCATCACGTGCTTCTGTTGTAATGTCAGTAGATATTCTTTTGTTATCGATGAATGTGTAAATAATGTCTCTAAGGTGTTCGAATCCCGCTTACTGACTATTGTTTTAAAGTCATTTTTTGTTTGTTTGCTGAAAACAAATGCTGTTTTCTTTTTATTTTTATTGTTCATGAACGTCAAGGACTAGTGGAATGGAAATTTTTAATTTTTTTTTTCGATGACAGGATTGAGCTTGGAATAAAATACCATTTTCCCAAATCAGAGTGAAAAGCACTCTCTCTGTTTTTGAGGAACAAGCCTACCGACCAAAATGAATACATTAAAAATACCCATGAACATGACAGTCATATGACAATACACACACACACACACACCAATATACATAAATAATATTCGCATTCACATTTGTGTACACAGAATACAAACTAGTATGACCCTACATAACAAACACAAGGATACCTTAATTCATCCTTCCTCTCTGTCCCTCCCTTACCACTCTTTGTTTCCTCCCTGTCATGTGAGTCGCTCTTTTCCCGACTCCGGCTAATGACAAGAGGAATGACCCCTGCAGCTATACTCCTCCCTTCAAAGGCTTCTCGATGTCATTCTAAAGGTAAATTGCTTCTGTATGTCTGTCGGTGTTTTTAGAAAGTCTCCATTGTCTACACTGTTATTCTTACAACTAAAGCTGAAGTGTACATACAGCGTGCCATGAAGTCTCACCAACCCACTCTTTTGCTATCAACTTGTAATTTTATTTTAAAATTTCTTTCCCTTTCAGCACTGTGTGTTTTTCATTTTGTGTATCGTTAGCTGCTGCAACGGAAAAGTAGCTTCTGACGACCAGTTCAGGTCAATGGACAAGTGAGTGGCTCTGTCTAAAATGTTTTAGTTTATATTTTAAAAGACAAGCGCTGTCATGGATGGTCAGGGGATGGGAAAGTTTATTGCAAATAAACATTACAGAATAAACTGTGTATTGTTGCACTGTGAACCTCAGTGGTTTTGTCACAGTCACGACTGCAGTCATCGAAATCGAAATTCTTTTGGGATATTTTCACCTGGTGACTTCAAGAGTTTGATGTACCTGCCGACAGATTTAACCAGGTCCAGATACGAATCGATGTTTGAATAAATAACGACGGGACTGAGGTGACATGAATGAAGTTAATCTCTAAATAACTAATCAACTTAGACCGGAAATTAAAAGTAAGTGCAAGGACATGGGTTCTTTGCTACGTTTGTCTTGTGGACTTTAAACATTAATTGGCTCAGACAAATGTAGGTACCTGGGTGGCAGGACAGGATTCAGGGTCAGCCAATGATGCGAGATGGATCTGGTTTTTTTACATCAACTGCTAAAAATTTCTTTTGTATATAATATCCATGTCTCCTCCATGTTTTTCCGACATTGACTTTGGTCAACTTGACTCGGTGTGGTCAGCATGGTGAAACAATAGTTTAGAGACTGTGAAAGGGAGTTGTGCGTGTGTGTGTGGTGTTTGTGTGTTCACGTGACCATGTGGGACCAGCAGTACCCTGAGGAACAGACCCACCACATGTTACAGGTGTAGCTGCCTCTATAAGTGCATCTAGTGCATGAGGATATAGGTTTTAGTATTGCAGTATTGCTCTCTCTCTCATTGCCCCCTCTTGCTGTCAACCGTGCTGTCAAAACAGTGCAGACTGGCCTGGACATCACTGCCCACATTTTAAATTTCATTCCACCTTTGGATGAAAAGAAGACCTGACCACATGATGATGTCAGTACTCACTACACATCTCTAAGCTACTCAGCTACTTCATGCTCAGTCCAGAACATCTTCAAACGCAATGCAGAGGTTTCAAGATGGACATACATGTCAGTGGATCACAAACGGGAAATCCTGTCCAAGACAAAGCATTATACTCACTTGTTTGTAATCAATGCAGAATACTTTACTCACTTATTTGCAATGAGAGCAGAACACTTTATTCATTATTTTGTTTGTTTCCAGTCAACTTTACTTGGTGATTACCAGTGCAGAGCACTGTGTTCGATGCCTCGAAAGAGCGACACGTCAGCTCTACACATTGTTCTTGTGTTGCTATACTTCTGAGGCTCAGTAGTTTATCAGTAATGTAATATGCTCTTCTGCATTTTGTATAGTTCTATTGTCCAGTTCCTTCCAAGTTACTTTGTAGGTCTTTAAGTATTTTGGTTTATCGCTTAGAACCATTTTGTTTTATTATTATTATTTTAAATGCGTCTTGCTTTTTGAGCTATTTTCAAACTGGAACGTATTTATGCTTTTCAGCATCTTTAGTCGAATATATTTTTATTCAAATCATTCAATGGTACGGCCATGATGGTTGTGAAGTGAATAGAGAATGCTTCGCTCGAAATCAGGATTCCAGGATCCAGATAATTGCAAAGCTACAATTTTCAAACTGAAATTTTCAGAAGTGTGGTTGTGATCAAAAATATTTTCACTATAACCTTCACTCACTTCTTCTTCTTAATAACCATTTATAGACTAAATCGTATATATATATATAACATAATATTTAATACATTGTCTTGGAAACAAACTTTCATGCCATTTTTTTCTGCTTGTTAATTAAATAGGTAATAAAACTGAAATGGACGGTGAAACGTTTTATTGAAATGACTGACATTTGTATCTCATGTTCATCATTATACGTGTATATTGGATAATTTTTCGTATCCGTGAAATATTTGTCTTCGTATATGTGTGCATTTGTCTTGAGTCGGCAGTTTTTCTTATAAGTTTACAAATAAAGATGTCGCTCTGATA